>CBVK0103038130.1:0-50055 GCA_900067695.1 Picea abies | reverse complement strand
TCTATCTCAATTAGCTTCTTGAATAGTTTGTCTCTTCTAGATATGGCCTGACTTAGTTTTTTATTCAACCTTACATACTTTGATAAGTGTTAATTTCCCTCTATCATCGAAAACTTGGGATTTAAGGTGTCCTCCTTGTAATGTTCCTGGTCAACCACATTTGAGACAACTTAGTGATGTGATTTAGACCCAATTAAAAGATGAGGGAGTAATTTATGTGATGTCATCTTTTGGGGGAAAAAATTATGTTAGCCAACAGAAGATCATACAAACAATTCAAGTATCTTATGATTGGTATTCTCCCAGTATTTGATTGTTTGGTTGGTTGAAAGGACTTCCTGAAGATTTGTATGTTGAATTTCTTTGTTTTATTGTTGTAAATTGGAAGGGAATTTAAAGTCACCTAGAAAATGCTCCTTTGTTGAAGTATATAGTTTCTTCCAACAACACAAATATGGCAAGTGTATCAAATGTTGCAAACCACACCATAATTTATCTTTCATCAGAGAAGTGACACATATCATGGCTTACAAAATGGTGTGGAATATTCAGAAGTGATGCCAAATATTACTACATGCTCGAATATACTCAGAAGGAAATTATAAAGTTGTATCCTCACAAAGGTGAGAAACTGTATGAGTGGTTGAATCAACATACTAAAACTACAAAAATTTGTATCTCAAAGTTTGTTGAGTGACTTATGGATGTAGTAACAGACTCGACCGATAATTAGTTTCTATCTCAAAGTTTGTTGAGAAACCTCTGGATGTAGTAACAGTCTCAACATACAATCAAATTTCGATCACTACTGCACATTCTTTACACTACTCCTATGCAAATAATTACATCTAGGTCGCATATCTTAACACTCTTTTCAAGAATATTTCCCTTATAGTTGAAGGTGGGTATATAACCAGGGAGCAAGGCTCTCAAAAGTTTCTCATGGCTACATCAACGAGTAACTGGGAAAATTTAATGGGAAGGAATTATGGAGTATGGACTTTGCAACACTTTCTGAAGATTAGTTTATACTACCACCTTCTATAAGAAGTTTGACATAGAGAGGTAATGATTTGGTTTTTGAAGATCACCTTTTACTACCACCTTCATGCAATGATTTTGTTTCATTCTTTAGAATAAACCTTGATCTAGTATATGTTCCATATCTATTTCCACCGAATATCAATATTCATGTTGTTTCTTATGCTTTGAATAAGGAGAATGCATTTCTTTTGTTGCAATAGATTTGATATTTGAAAAAAATGAAAGTTTTTTGATGCTTGAAGTATTAACTTGTTTGGTTCAGATGAATCATCATCACCTCACCTCAAACCTCTCTTGAGTTGTTTATTAGGATCACAGGTCAATAAGCATAGAGTGCCTTACTGGTCATAGAGGGATTCCATCCCCATCTTGGGTTTGCACACATGGTCACTATTTGTGAATAGTATGCAACACAACCTGATCCACTAAAACCTGCACCTACATGCAATTGAATAGATGTAAAAGTATATCAAGTCATGACTCTAGGCTTCAGGTAGCTTCAGCTTCATACATTGACACTAGTGGTGGAAATGGGAACAATGTCATCGATTGCATGGAAATAATGCGACAAACAAGTAGGCTTCTCATTGTCAAAGAACTTAGACTGCAGGGATGTCAGACCTGCAAAAGAGCATTTACTTTAGTGTTTCTTTGTCTTGACAATTACAATGTTGTTGTAAGTCCAAAAATCTTTGGAGGTTGGGTGTCCTATGCGATGATGACCTCAACATTAGGTGCATGTCAGACATTTATTATCTGGAGATTGCAGTGTTAACGCAATTGTCATAGTGGATTACAAATCAAATGCATTTCCACAAGCAATATTAATTGTTTAATTAATTTACATTCTTGAAGGATGTGAATCCCAAATAATGACTCAAACTTTTTGACCAATGGTGTGTTAAGAAAATACATTATTTTATATTTAAAAAAAAAAATTGTATTTTCTATGTCTAACATTAGGTTTCACACATAAAAAAATTTAAGTCAAATGAAATTAATATATAGTCAACTCATATCCCCGCAAGTGATCAAACTCCAAAGAGCTAGTTTATTTCCATCATGTTAGTTTGGATAGAAGGATTCACCACCAGGAGAAAGAAACAAGCTAGCAATAAAATCATATGTGCAAACACAAGCTGGGGATGGAAGCACTCTACGACTAGGAAGGAACTCTATTCTTATCGACCTGTGATCTTAATGAACTAATCGAGAGATGCTTGTGGTGAGGTGATGGAGACTTATTTTAACCAGACAAGTTAATACATCAATCATCAAGCAACTTCCGTTTTTTTTCAAATATTGGATCTACTACAACAAAATAAATGCATTCTCCTTATTCAAAGCATGGGAAACAATAGGCATATTGATAGTCGGTGAAAATAGATATGGAATATCTACTACATCAAGGTTTCTTCTAAATAATGAAACAAAATCATTACATGAAGGTGGTAGTAAAATCTTATCATCAGAAACCAAATCATTACCTCAATACATCAAACTTTCTACAGAAGGTGGTAGTATAAAGTAATCTTCAGAAAGTGTTGCAAAGTCCATAGTATAGAATTCCTTCCCATTAAATTTTCCTAGTTTCTCATTGATGCAGGCATTATAAACATTTGAGAGCCTTGTTCCCTGATTATATACCCACCTTCAACTACTAGGAGAATATTCGTGCAAACAATGGTAAGCTTTTCAAACCAAATGTAATTATTTGCATAGGAATAGTGAAACAAATGTGCATTAGTGAAAGAAAGTTGATTGTATGTTGAGTATGTTACTACATCCAAAGGTTGTTCAACAAAATTTGAGATAGAATATGACTTTATTTAAAGTCTTTTACTACAACCAGAAGTCGCTCAACAAAATTTGAGATAGAAAGTTATGTAATTTTAGGATCTTGAGTCAACCACTCATATAGTTTCTCACTTTCATGATGATCCAAATTTATAATTTCCTTTTGAATATATTCGGGCATGGAGTAATATTTGGCGTCACTTCTGAATATTCTAGACCATTTTTCAAGCCATGATATGTGCGACTCCTCTAACGAAAGATAAATTCTGGTGTGGTCTACAACATTTGATACACTTTCCAAAAATGTGTTGTTGGAAGAAGCTATATACTTCAACAAAGGATAATTTTGTAGGTGAATTGAAAGTCCCTTCCAGTTTCTAGTAATAAAAAAAATAAGTTCAACATACAAATCTTTAGGCATGCCTTTCAACCAACCAAAGGAGCGAATACAGGGAAAATACCAATCATAAGATACTTGAATTTTTTTGTCTGAGTTTTTGTTGGCTAACCAAAAAAGTTTCCTTCAAAGATGATGTCACATAAAAAAACTCCCTCTTCTTTCAGTTGGGCCTAGATGGCATCTCTAAGTTGTCTCAGATGTGGATGACCAGGAACATTGCAAGGAAGGCATCTTAAAACCCAAGTTTTTGATGATTGAGGGAAATGGGAATAAGTATTTAAAATGAACGTTGGAGGATGATAATATAATATCATGCAAATCTTGGTTTAATGCATTTTAATGGGAGATGTCCTCGACCTTTTCTCCTATTAATGCCAACATTTTTGAATATGTCTGGTGAGTTGTCACTAGTAAAGGCATGTTTAATGTTCATTGGCAAGGGGGCGACGATTACAGGGATGGACAGAAGAGAAAAATGATTTGAATGTTTTGTGAACCTGGGAGCTCGGTAACCCATGAATATGTAACAACAGGAGGTGAAGAATTGACTAAGTATGGAGAGGCGGGGGAAAATTCCTTAAAAAAACTAAATTAAAAACCAATTTTTCCGAGTTCAAGATCCACAAAAAAAAAACATTCATATCCCATAATATTGACCTCTGGCAATTTGATAGTAGGCGACTAGGGTGCATCTGGGGTGCTTGTGAGAAAAGATAATGATTTGATGAAGATTTGTTTGTATTGCAACATGTGATAGTAATTGTGTCCTGATAGTAATTAAAATGAACACTGGGGGATGATAATATAATCTCTCGTAGATCTTGGTTTAATGCATTTTAATGAGAGATGTCCTCCATATTTTTGGTTATTAATGCCAATCTTTTCAAACCTTTGTGGTGAGTTTTCAATAATAAAAAACATAATTAATTTTCATTAGGAAGTGTGAGGAGGTGGTGGGGATGGATGAGAGCGATAAATTCTTTCAAACTTTTCTGAACCTGGGAGTCTATGGACCTGCGAATCTGTGACAACATGAGGTGAAGAATTGACTAAGTATGGAAAGTCTCATCATAGGTAGAGTGAAGCTTGTGAGTTCGAGGAGTCTGGGGTCTAATTGTAGATCACATAAGTTTTGGGTGCAAGATGTATATCATGGAACAAGGGGCATGAGATTTTGATAGAGCCAATCCAAGAACTTGCAAACATAAACATTAACTATCGGAAAACGTTCTCAACTATGGAATATATCTGGAGCTTGACAAACTCAGGTTCAAATTTAAATATAATTTGTTTATATTTATTCCCATACTATTCATATTATTTTATTTTAATAGTATCTTTGTGGCCCAAATGTAAACCATGTTCCAATTTGAAGGGTGTTTTCGTCTCGCAAATTTTTCTCAAATGCATAGGCGATAGAGAAAATATATGAGTTAAAATTTTCATATGCAAGCATATTCTCAAATATGACAAGATGTAATATATGCACAATATTAAATAGGGACATGACATCGACACCTTTGTAGATGACAGTGGGCTACCAAAATATTTCATTCTTACTATGATGAAGCCTTAAAAAAACTAAAATAACCAACAATGTTTTTCCAATTCAAGATTGACACAAAAAATCACCAGATCCCATAATATTCTACCATTAATGCATTTTAAAGGGAGATTTTCTCGAGATTTCCACTTATTAATGCCAATATTTTTGAACCTGTGTGGTCAATTGTCACTATTAAAATCATAATTAATGTGCATTGGGAATGGGCAAAGCTGGTGGGGATGGAGGGGAGAGAAAAATTCTTTCAAAATTCTGTGAACCCAGAAGTCAGTGAACCCTTGAAGATTTGAAGAATCAAACAATTATGGAAAGAAGGGGCAGTTAGATGGAGTCATCGTAGGTAGTGTGAGGCTTGTGAGTTCAAGGAGTATGGGGTCAAATTGTAGATCATTGAATTTTTGGGTGCAATATTTATACCCTGAATAGGGGGCATGAGAGTTTGATAGAGCCTACCTGGGAACCCGTGACCATAAAATTGGCGAAGTATGGAAACAAATGATGGTCGGTATTGTGATATGAATATATAGATGGAGATGTAGAGTTTTTATTCCTCCATACAAGGAACTTGCGATCATAGAAATGCGACTAAGTATAGAAACATAAACATATAATAGAGGGGAAGAAGAAAAGGAAAAAATGAGTAAGTATAGAAGAGGAGAAAGAAAGGGAGAAAAGAACTTTATCCCTCACACAAAAACACTTATTCTGATAATTATCAAGCCATAAAAACATGTTAACTATGGGAAAAACATTCTCAGCTATGAAATATAGTTGGATCTCGACAAACTCTGGTTCAAGTCCAAAGAGATGGTGTTTATATTTTTTTCAACATTTTTGATATTATTTTATTTTAATAGTATTTTTGGTGGCCCAAATGTAAANGTTCCAATTTGTGTTTCCCAAGTGGAGATGTGTTTATGAAGACACATTTCGGTGGCAGGGAAAGTGCATTATGGACTGCTTGTTGAGAAAACATTTGTTAAATATTAAGCAATGTATTTCCAAGTGCACGTATCATTTGCATACCATCAATATGAATTTTTTCATGTTCTTTGCGTATTCTTATGAATGCACTTGTCATAGATGTGTCAACCTTTGTCATGTATGATGTACAATATGATGTTGTGGCATATGCATTTAGGACATACTGTGTGTCTATATTTGCATTCTGACTGGCTAGTCCTTGGAGAAACTGTTGTTCCAAATATGTGAAAGTTTTTCTTTAAGTAAAATTGTTGGTTGTTTAAGTGTAGATTGTATGTCTTGGATGTACTCATATTTTGTTAGATTTAGATCTTTCAAGAATTATTGGAATCTCATTAAGTCATCAAAGTCTACTTGTTCTAGAAATGCGAACAAAGATTTATATTTCTCAATGAGAACATTTCCCTCTAAACTATTTGGCTCTATGATTCTCGTTGTTCTCATTAGAGGCACATGGAACTTGTATATGAAATGTGATTTTTTTTGTTTTTTGCAAGTTCTTGTATGATAATATCTATGAACTTTGGCAAGCTGTGTTGCATACCATTTATTTGTCTAGGAATTGCTCAATCTATGAGTTTTTTTCATTACCATAGACCGATGCAACCTCTAGCCACAACAATGAATGGTCATGCTCACTCTCTCTACTATGGAATTTGGTCACAAAACTGTAGTCCGATAGTAGTCACAAAATAGTGCATAGTCAATTGAATCATTGGTTTATTGTTTGCTTCTTTCTCTTGTTTGCTTCAACTTTGCAAGGTTGAAGTCCTGCATCCACATTTGGACTTGTTGTTGCACTTTGCATGGTTGGGATTATGCATCTGCGATTAGAACTGCGTTTCTGGCATTCCCCATTGACGGGTAAGTTTTAGTGCCATGGTTGCACTCCTATTCATTATTTGTTGTTATGGGACTTATCTGTAAATGCATACATAAACATATCTCCCTAGATTCACTATGAAACTATAAAAGACAATACAGTACACTACTCTTTCCTTAGATTTCAATTATCAAATGAGAAATGGATCTATAACATACCTTTTAAATATCGAATATCTGACTTCACCTATGCAATCCAAGCTCTGTCATGAGGCTTATGGAGAAATGTATGAAAAATAAAACATTCCAACAAAGACAAGAATAATATAGCCTACCTGATATGAAACTATGTATGTGATCAAGGAATCTTACAATATGGACAAATAAGATTCATATAGGAAAGAAAAGTGCATCTGTATTAAATAATAGAAAGAGAGATTACAACCAAATCCTTGATGTATGTAAGGTCCTTTCCAACTGTCCCTCATTTACCACACACTTCTGCTCCAATAATTTTGAGACTATATATTTGAAAGTCTCTCATAATATATCTTGAAAAAGAAAAACACAAAGCCAATCTAACCAAGCTACCAATCTCAAAAACTCAAACTCAATCCAATCTAACCTTTTCCATGAGAGTTCCTATCCTTTTATAAGTTGAAGAGGATAAGGTGAGGAGGTTAGGATGATCCCACTAAATCCAAAAAGTGAGTAATATCCAAACCAATCAGAGGCCACCTCACCATAGAAGCTTCTCCTTCTAGAATCATCGAGAAGATGCTCATTTTTCCCATGTACGAAAATTGTCACATCCTAAGTATAATGCATCCTCTGAAGACGTTGCATCCTAGATTTAGAGTAGGGGGTGAAGATTAGGCATCATCACAGCCTATATATAGTGCATCCTATGATGACCTTCCTTAATAATGTTTTTACAAAGGAAAATACAATTTATTCTCTTAGGAAAAGTTCTTTTCCCTTCTTTCTTCAGGAATTTGGGCCACTGATCCTTCTAAAGACAAAGGATAGGTTTACATCATTAGCGGTCATAGAGATGATGAAAATAATGTGTAACATAGATCCCCCCAAAGTATGAAGTTAGAACATAGTGATATATGAAATACTCTGTTGAGTGTGTGTAGGGAACAAGGAACAATCGGTTGGGAACTTGCCAACAAACAAGGAAATATAGTACAATAATATATCATCACTGGGGTAGGAATTCCCATAATCAAAATACAAATGAATCCAAGCATAAATGCTGACATGAAAATATCCATGTCAAGTAAGACAAGTCGTGGCCACCAAACATACATTGTGGATCCATGCCAATATGACTCAAATCTGAACATAGCCACCAAAAATACACTGTGGATCTATGTGTCAAAGACTCAAATTTGAACATAGCCACAAGACATACATTGTGGATCTATGCAATAGTACAATATGAATATACTCCAAGCGCAACTTGAATCTGTCAGAAAAGATTCAACGTCTTCATCTCCACCACTCTATAGTACGAATCTAACCATGTGAATACATGTGATCAAGTCAAACATGTTACAAACTAGTTGATTACCGACCATTAATGAATATCATTAACGAGTGCAAGGGAAATAACCATTAATGTCAATGAATCACAAGGTACATTAGTACAATTCAATGAATGTGAATCAATGAGCTGAGGTTGAGCACTTGGCATAATCTTCTGATCAGAGGTCAATAATGAAAACTCGTTGTCGAAAGCAAGGAAACCTTCCATTGAGGCATGCAAGTTCCAAGGTACCAATTAGTTTCTAAGTCTAATTCCTAGATAATGATTTGAAGTCGATAGGAAAAGACTCATCACAGGAGGGACTTAATGTATCCCCCATCAATGACACAAAACAAGTAACAAGATTTGAAATAGATCAGAGTAACATGTGATTCAGGACTGACTCAGGGATGGCCGATGCAATAGAAGGATTAAGGACTGTAGAAATGGTCGACGCAATAGAAAGATTTTTGGGTTGAACTTCAATTTGAACATATTGACAACACGAAAAAAGTCTTGGAAAAACTGACTCAACAACAAAGATCATAGACCAAAATGTAATCTTATAAATGAGTATGATCAAGAGACAAGTGGATTTTCAACCTAGACACAAAGCGAGTGAAAGGGTGGCATGTTCAAAAGTGACTCTTCCATAGAATACAGGCTTAGATACATTTGTTTAACAATTTCCACCCCATCATTTTTTACGAGTACCTCCTTATTTTTACACAAGCTTGAGGAGGGTAACATATGCTTGAAATCTAAGCTCATCCTTTAGATGAGTCTCTCAAAGTATGTTTAACAAACCCTAAGAAGGATTGGTTTGGTCCCATATGGGTCTTTCAATGTTTCTTTAACGATTCCAAAGAGAGAAAACTTAGGGGTTTTTCATGTTTAGAGAGTCTGAAAAAAACTTAAAGAAAACTCCAAAATGTCCTTTTTTGTAAGTTAGTCTAAAGATACCGAAAAGAGATAAAATACCACTCAAAAGACGTGCTTTCTAATACTTTAACTAGCGTGAAAAGAACAAAATTGCTTGGAAATATTTTCATGTTTAGAGAGTCTGAAAAGAGATTAAAGGGAACTCTAGGGGGTTCCTTTTTCGTACAACCTTTATGAGTCCGAAAAAGTGATAAAAGTATACCCTGTTACATTCTCATTGATTTACGAGCACGATAAAGAACAAAGACTAAGCTTGAGATTTTTTTCACTTTTACGCAAGCTTAAAACAAAACAAAACTATGATTGGGATAGATTTTATTTTTTAACCAGCTTAAAACTAAACAAAACTCTACTTGGACCTAGTTTCATTTTTACACAAGATTGAACCATAGGAAACTATGCTTGAGGTAGGTGGTTTCATTTTTACACAAGCTTGAACCAGAGAAAACTATGCTTGCGACTTCCCATCGCAAAATCTAGGGATGGTTGGTACTTATCCCCAAGCTTAAGAAGCTAGTGGCTTAACTTCAACGTGAAGTCTAGAGGCTATAAGCAAATCCCCCCCAAGCTTCATTTATTCCAACTGCAAAGGTGAATGAAAAGATGCTTCAAATAATAGATGAAGGACTTGACTCAAATAGAGAGGGGGGAAACTATTTCATTTTTTAACGAGCTTGACACATCACAAGAAATATGCTCAAGAATCCAGGTTCAATCCATAGATCTTTGTTTCATTTTTTTAATGATATTGACACAGAAAAAGAACTATGCCCATAACCTCTATTTCATTTTTTAACGAGGTTGCTACATAGATGCAAAAAATATTCTCACAATCCATGTTTCATTGTTTAACGTGGTTTCCATAGAGATGAAAAACTTTTTGCACAGCTGGTTTCATTTTTTAATGAGCTTGAAATCATAAAACCATGCTCAAAGTTGGTTTCATTTTTTAATGAGATTGAAATCATAAAACCATGGTCAAAGATGGTTTCATTTTTTAATGAGCTTGAAATCAAAAAACCATGCTCAAAGCTGGTTTCATTTTTTAATGAGCTTGAAATTAGAAAACCATTCTCAAAGATGGTTTCACTTTTTAATGAGCTTGAAATCAGAAAACCATGCTCAAAGATGGTTTCATTTTTTAATGAGCTTGAAATCATAAAACCATGCTCAAATATCTCTTCTTGATCATGGCTTCCAAGATGATGATGCTCTGGAAGGACACCACGTCAAGGTATGAAACTTGGACATGGATTCCAAGAGATCTTCACTGGATGGAAGAACAATGCTCTAGAAGGAAACCATCTCAAGGGTTGCAGTAAGGAGATCAAGCTCTAAATACCCTATCGAAGAGATAGCCATGTCAACTAATGGATGTAAGTCATAAAAGGATAAGCTTATAGTGAGAGGCTCATCTTCATCGATAGATGAAAGCATGGGAAGCAACACCACATAATTAACCTATGGTAGGGGTGACACCAACTTCATGTAAGAATCATTTAGGGAATTAATTGAGTTGATGGTCAAGTCAGGACCAACAAATGAAAGTTTATCAATAGTCACCATTCTTCCATCGTGCGGGAAAGATATCACACGAAAAAGAGTGGACACAATAGCTTTAATCGTAGAGACATAATCTCCTCTAAAGAGTAAATTGAAATCCAAGGGGTCTTGGACTACCATGACATCAACAAAGATAGTTTTCCCTCCCAAAGTTACACGAAATTGAGGAGGGATCCCTATAGGGTGACTGGTTCTTTTGTTAAAAGAAAACAGAGTCTCTATAACCATCACAAGCTAAGGATAACCCAAAGCTTTCCAAGCAAGAGAGGACAAAATACTAACAGGCGAACCTTCGTTTATCAATGTTTGAGGAACGCCCTGAACACAAAATTGTACTGTAATATTGAAAGGAATGTGAGAGGGAAGATGAGGTCTAGTTAACACACCCCAATTAAAAAGGATGGCCTCATTACTTGGAGGGGGTTCTATGGGAGAAGAAGAAATCCCCCCCTACAGGGTAGTGTCTGTATCAATGAGAAAAATTTGGGCAACATTGGGTTTACTCTCTAGAGAGAGAGTAGGATCGACTAATAATGACATCAAATAGACCACTTGAGATTCATTCTCCAAAGGGAGAATGGGGTTGAAAAGTGGAAATGGATCGACCTCTCGGGTTTCACTCTCTAACAGGAGAGTGGGGTCAACTGAGGATGGGATCAGATTGACCACTTTGTCAATTGGTTCGACTAAGTACATGACCAAATTTACTACATGATCATCCAGACTAACTGACAAAGGGACCAAATTGATCATTCCATCAACTACAGGTTGGTCAAGAGTAAGCTTGTGATAAGAAGTTGGAAGTTGAGGTTTTGAAATAGTCATGTCTTCCATTAATTTCAAGGCTTTGTCCATATGAAGGAAAATGTGAGTTTGATGACTACCTCTACATAACATACATGGGAACTTCACTCTACTTTTCTTCTTCCCAACAGTGTCGTGACTAGTTGATGGGAGGTCATCAACATGTTGTTCATAGGCAGACGACATGGGTTGGCGAGGGCATGTAGACCATGCTTCTATAACCTTGGTTAGACCAGGGAAATACTTAAGAATATGCCTACCCTTACAAATATTGCAAGCGTACTTGGGTTTACAGGTTGTTTGTGTTATCTTGGCATCATCAACACTCCTAGCATGAATAATAGTAAGTGGTTTCTTTCCAACATGTCGGGCAGTGGTTGGAAGTTTGGACCCTTTCTTATTCTTCTTCTTCCTAATATTCATTTTCTTCTTCTTCTTATCCACAGAGTTAGTAGCTTTAGATTTTTCACTCAGTGAAGAAGATGAAATGGAAGAATCCCTTGAAAGTGAAGAAGGAGAAGGATATCTTACTAGTGAAGAAGGTGAAGGATCAACATGAGGTTGATGTTCTTGGGGGGAAGTTCTTACAACTGAAGCAATAGCTGCATTCATGATTATCTGAGTGGGAAAAAACCATACCGGTAATCCAATTGTGAGACTTGGAAGGCTCAAAGTAGAGATGTGAGGAGGACCAATGTTTTCATAAGAAGGAAAATTTAAAAGGTTCCCCTAGAAAAGGGGTTCCTTCATTGGTCGTTCCAGAAACTGACGTCATGAAATAAATATCCAACCTAGAGTCTTCTAGGGAAAACAAACAACACACACTAAAAATCTAGTAAGAAAACAAGCAAACAAGAAAACAAAACCTTCTTACAATGAACACACTAGTTGGTGATGAAATCCAACATCGCGGCAACAATGTACGAAGGGGATGAGATAGAGTGGGTGGAAAAGTTATGTTGACGACCTTCTTAACAAACTTATGCCTTGGTGCAAGCTCCCATACATAATCATGGGTATACCCTCCAAGGAGCCCAAGTGAGTTTGTCCAACCTCGATTCTAGGTACCGTTAAGACTTGCCCCTCCACAGTCACCTCGTGTAAAGACCCTAAAGAGATAGGCCACTAAGGTTAACAATTATGACAATGATGTTTGGGGAAACAATCAACAGTCTGATCCATGCACAAAGGTAGGGTATCTAATACTGAAATCAACTCGAGAATATCCCATACATAATCATGGTTATACTCTCAAGTGACCCCCAATAATACGCACAATATCTACACCAAGAAAAACAAAGCAGGTTGAGTAACTCTGCCAGTATTAATGCGACCTCATGGTTGACCCTTTTGTTAGAAGGGATTCCTTGGACAAAATGTAGCAAGTGGATTTAACCACTCCCTAATGCAATATTCTATGTTTGTTTGCATCTTTTGAAAGTTATCTTTCACACCTATTCCAAATCCCTACAACTAATCTAATGTAGGTTTGCTACCAGAAAATATAAAAATGTCTAATTAATTTTTATAAGCGCTTTATTTTTAAGGTTGTTGTTACTCAAGAGGAAAATGGCATGGACTAAATAATGTTTTGAATGACTCTAAACAATGCAAAGAAAGGAGAATGTAAATATTTCACTTCAATGAATGCTATATTACGAGAAGGAGAAAACGTTTATCATTCCCAGATGCACAATGTCCCAAAATTTTATTAAACTCATCAATATCAAGATCTTCAAGAAATGAGCCAAAGAGACTGTACACCAATATACGATTCTTGGCTCCACCAACCATGAGGGGGAAATTGCTTCATAATTCAACACCAAAAAATGCCAAAAACCATGCAATTTCGCTACATCAAATGTAAAGATGCCCCCAAACTAATACAAAGAAATAAATAAGATTTTTTTTTACAAAGATAGATAAAATCAAATAGCAAATCACTTCAAAACAAAAACAACCCAAACAAAGTTTCACTTTTAACATGATTCATTCAGAAAAAAGAAATGTTGTTTTTACTAAAAAATTCTAAAGTAAAACAAAGCTTTGTAATTGAAAGGCACTCAAAGCAAGAGATCAAATATTTCAGAAGAAGACAAGATAAAACAAAGAAAATATGGATAAAATCATATTCAGAGTTGTCAAGCAAACTGTAAACAAGCCATAATAAAACCCAAAAATTCACCCCAAAACCATATCTATGATCTGGGCAAGGAAAACTACAAGAAATTATTTTTTCACACAATCGTCGCAAGCTATCAGAATAACGTAGTGCAATGATCCTTGATCGTCATAGGCTAGATAAAAAATATAGTTCTATGATGCCACACTGTGTCAAAAGGTAGGGTACGTCGATCTTAAATATTCGCACTATCCCTCAAAGAATGGTGCGACGATGAATGGAAAAATAGAAAAAAGTAGAAGGTCAGAAGTTTTTTCCAATGAATTTAAATAGTCAAAGAGTTCATCCGGATCTCCCAGTGACTTAGAAAATAGGACCCAGAAAATCAAAGAAAGAAAGAAAGACAAACTAGGAAAATAATTTGTTCCCCAATATGGTCATCAATTTTTCTATGGCACTTATCAATAAATGCAGACACAAACAGATGTCCCTATCTTCACTACGAAAAGAACAAAACAAGACAGTACACTACTCTTTCCTTAGATTTCAATTATCAAATGAGAAATGGATCTAGAACATACATTTTACATATCGAAGATCTGACTTCTCCAATGTAATCTAAGCTCCATAACAAGGCTTATGGAGAAATATCTGCAAAAGAACACAATCCAACAAAGACAAGAATAACATATCCTACTTGATATGAAACTATGCATGTGATCAAGGAATCATACAATATGGACAAATAAGATTCATATAGGAAATAAAAGTTCATCTATATTAAATAATAGAAAGAGATATCACAACCAAATCCTTTATGTCGTAAGGTCCCTTCCAATTGTCCCTCATTTCCCACACACTTCTGCTCCAAGAATTCTGAGACTATAGATCTAAAAGTCTCTCACAATCTATCTTGAAAAATAAAAACTCAAAGCCAATCTAACCAAACTACGAATCTCAAAAACTCAAACTCAATCCAATCTAACCCTTTCCATGAGAGCTCCTCTCCTTTTAGAATATGAAGAGGATAAGGTGAGGAGGTTAGAATGATCCCACTAAATCAGAAAAGCCAGTAAGATCGAAACCAATCGGAGGCCACCTCACCATAGAAGCTTCTCCTTCTAGAAGGATCAAGAGGATCTTCATTTTTCCCATGTACTAAAATTGTCACACCCTAAGTATAGTTCAGCCCATAGAGATGTCGCATCCTATATTTTGAGTAGGGGGCCGATGATCAGGCATCTGCACACCCTATATATAGTGCAGCCTGCAACGACCTTCCTTAATAGTTTTTGTACAGAGGAAATTACAATTTCTTCTCTCATGAAAAGTTCTTCTCCCTTCTTTCTTCAAGAATTTGGGCCACTAATCCTCTAAAGACAAAGGATAGGTTTACATCATTAATGGTCATAGATATGATGAAAATAATGTGTAACATTTGTTATTTTCTATTTCCAGTTTGCAAGTAAGAAATTTCAATACTAGGAATGCCTAAGTCAAAATCCTCTTCCAAAACAGCTTTGTATGTGACTACTACGACTAGAGAAACATGATTGTAATGTTGCCTTGGTATTGTTCTTAAACGTCAATGTTCAACACATAAATCACCTCTATTGCAGTCATAGTGACATATAAAAAAGGAAATCGAATCTTCTCCTCATATTCTCTGCTTTTGAAAACCATACGTTTGGTGCATTTTTTTCACGATGTTCCTCATATTTTTGTTTTCATTGCTATTTTCCAATGAGCTATGGTTTTATGTCCAAAACATGGAAGTAGAAATATGTGATTGGAAGGGAACAACCTAAAAACAAATGCACCAAATGTATTAGGAATAGAAAATATGAGGAGAACATTTGATTTTCTTTTTTATATCTCACTATGGATGCAACAGAGGTGGGTTATGTGTCCAGCTCTAACATTCAAAGTGGAGCAAGATTTTTTGGAAGGGAACATCATGAAAACAATGCACCAAATGCATGGTTTTCAGGAACATAAAATACAAGGAGAAACTTTGATTTCCTTTTTTATATTTCACTGTGGCCGCGACAGAGGTCGGTTGTGTGTTGAACATTGACGTTCAAAAACAAGACCAAGACATCAATACACTCATGTTTCTCTGGTCATAATAGTCACATGAGAAGATGTTTTGCAAGAGGATTTTGACTTAGGCACTCCTAGTATTGAAAATTATTACTTGCAAATTAGAAATAGCAAACAACAACCAATGAATAGGAATGTGACCATGGAACTGAGACCTACTCATGAATGGGGAACGATAGAAGCAAAGTTTCAATCGTGGGTGAATAATCCCTACTGTGCAAACTGCAACAACATGTCCAACTGCGGATGCAAAATCCCAACCATGCAAAGTTGAATCAAACAAGATCAAGCAACAAACAATAGACCAGTGAACAAGCACCAAGAGGTCCAATTGCAATTGTAGGGCCTCAACTTTGAAAAGTTAAATCAAACAACAATAAGAAACAACCAACAAACCAATGAGAAAGGATCAACTAGTGAACTAGGAATGTCGGTCAAGAACAATATTGCCCAAATTCTCTACAGACAAGATTGTATCAAAAAAATGGAGGCAAATGTATTGTAACACACCTGTTAAGTAAACATTTAAACTTTTGAGGCCTGTTAGGTAAACCTTTAAGAGAGTTATAGTTTGCACGATTGGTATTCTGCATCTGCGATTGGAAATGCGCTTATGTTGTTCCCCATTCACGGGTAAGTTTCAATGCCATGGTTTCATCCCTATTCATTGTTTGTTTTTTCCAGTTTGCAAGTAAGAATTTTGACTACTGGGAATGCCTAAGTGAAAATCCTCTTGCAAAACATCTTTGTATATGACTACTATGACCAGAGAAACATTACTATAATGTTGTCTTGTCTTGATCTTGATATTCAATGTTTGACACAAAACCCACCTCTAACGCAACCATAGTGACATATAAAAAGGAAAACAAATTTTCTCCTCATATTTTTTGTTCCTGAAAACCATGCATTTGGTGCATTTTTTCAGACTATTCGTCATATTCTTTTTGCATTGCTATTTTCCAACGAGATATGGTTTGATGTCCAGGACATGGAATTGGTCACATGTGATTGGAAGGGAACAACCTGAAAAAAAATGCACCAAATGTATGGTTTTCAGGAACATAAAATATGAGGAGAACAATCAGTTTACTTTTTAACATGTCACTATGGCTGCAACAGAGGTGGGTTTTGTGTCCAACATTGACATTCAAAGGGGAACAAGATTTTTTGGAAGGGAACATCATAAAAAAAATGCACCAAACGTATGGTTTTCAGGAACAAAAAAAAAATAGTAGAAAATTTGATTCCTTTTGTATATGTCACTATGGTTGAGATAGAGGTAGGTTTTGTGTCGAACATTGACATTCAAGAACAATACCAAGGCATCATTACACTCCTTATCTGGTTGTAGTAGTCACATACAAAGATGTTCTGGAAGAGGATTTTGACTCAAACATTCCTAGTATTGAAACCTTTTACTTGCAAAATGGAAATAGAAAAAAAAAACCAATGAATAGGAAGGAAACCATGGCACTGAAACATACTTTTGAATGGGGAAAGATAGAAGCATAGTTCCAATCATGGATGCAGAACTCCAACCGTGAAAACTACAACAAGAGGTCAAACTGTGGATGCAGGATCTCAACCTTGCAAAGTTGAAGAAAACAAGAGCAAGCAACAAACAAGAAACCAAGGAACAAGCACAAAATGTTCCAATTGCAACTGCAGGACCTCGACTTTGCAAAGTTGAATCAAACAACAATAAGAAGCATCCAACGAATCAACAAGCAAATATCAACCAGTGAACCAATAATGTCAGTGAACAACAATATTTCCCTTATTCATTGCAAACAACATTGTATAAAAAAATCGGAGGAAAATGTATTGTAACATGCCTGTTAAGTAAACATTTAAGGTTGTGAGGCATGCTAGGTAAAAATTTAAGGTTGTTAGGACCATCAAAAGCTCTCACATTTTGTAAACATTTAATAAAGAATGCAGTGTGGCAGTCCTATTTATGTACGCAATAATAGAAATGCCTCTTTAAGTACTTAATAATAACAATACAAAAAAAAATAATAAAAATAAAAATAGTTCGAACAATAGAGACTATGCAAAAAAAAATTAGTCAAAGGAAAAACTAATATGAAGTGAACTAATAAAAAACTGACTCTCGATGCTCAAAACTTTGGATATCTAAACATTTAAATAAAAATAGTAAATATTCAAAAAGACCATAGATGATCAAAAACATTCGATATGATAACATATAATACATTGGGAATAGCGAATATGGAAATAGGACCACAAAACTATTATCCAATGAGATAATGACATATATGGGTTTTTTTATTATACAAAAAATAATGTTTTTAGTTTTGTAGTTCGAACAATAGAGATTATGCAAAACAATTTAGTCAAAAGACAAACTAATATAAAGTCAATGAATTATCGATTGCTATAATCCCTTTATGCCTTCAACAAGGACTAATAAAATGTTTAACATGTTAAATCGTAGTAGTGAAATCATTAAAATTGATAAGTAATTCAAAACCACATATCTATCTTAATATCATGTCTAGTTTATGTCTAGTTTTTATATAATGTAAATCAACCATTTTTTTACACTTTCAAAATTAAAATGGAAATAATTTATTAATTGACATGTATTTTTTTAATATATAAAATGTGATGGAAGTAATGCTTAAAACCTCTCAACTTTATGTATTAAAATTTTCTCACAAAATTGAAATTTAAGAAATTAAATTGTATTGTTAACTTTACATGATTATGTGTAGCTTTTTGCAATCTAAACCAAAAGATTTGTACACCTTCAAAATTAAATTATAACATATGATATTTATGTTTTTAATGTACATAATAATGAGGGTGGTATTGTTTAAAATCTCACATCTTTATATATAAAGTTGTATTCTTCTCACAAAACTGAAATTTAAGAAAGATGATTGCATTATGTTAGATATGTACACTATATACAACATGTTTTTCTGGGCATGCATATGTTTTTTCATCAACTTTTAAGACTTAGGCATATTGAGTTTCAATCTTATGCATACAAATGTTATGTAAAAAATATTTATTTAAAATATAATTTAATGCATGCAATCAATTAAAATCATGAATCATCATCCATGCGTGAGATCAAAATTCAACAATGTGCAATTAACTAGGATTAAGGTATGATAAGGAATGCATGTATCTATTTAGACATAGGTCCAACGATTTGGGTCAATATGATCATTTTCTATATGTAATTAAAGGAATTCATTTGTAGTAATATTAGTCAATAAATGTGTGTTTGGAGAAGAAGTTGAAAGAGTAAAATGGGTTTTAAAGTTTTCCAACTTGAGGTGGGTTGAAGACTCAACAATTGGTTAAAATCGTAAAATAACATTAACTATCAAATGTTACAAATCATAAATCATAAAGGGATCGAGAAATTAATATATATCGTTGAGAGAGTCTTAAGTGACCATATAAAAATAGCCGCTGGCAAAACAACTTAAGAGTTATTAGAGCATGGGTGTATCCTAGTAGGGTTTCCCATCTCATTTTAAATAACCCTCGTGTCAACTCAAGTGTAAGTAATAACTAGAAATGTGCTCTTGTAGAACTCAAACCATCGATTTGTAAATAATATTGAACCATCTTGGAACCTCTAGGAGTATATTATCAACTAATGAAATCATTACATCAATGTCATTACTCAACCTCGTCAAATCACTATTAAAATATGATCACTACATTTGTCAATATTGAAAAACACATCTCCACTATGGGGCGTTGAATTTAGGGATAAAATATCTTCAACGAATGCATATTGTAACACATTTAAATATCCCAATCCTCGGCATGCTCATCTCCCCATATACTCAATCTCGACTTATCTCTCCCACCATGATGTAGTCATCCATATTTCTCTAAGTTACATGAACAATTGAGGATCTAAGAAATTCCAATGCAATGAAGTGATTCCACATGACATCTGTACAATCCATGTTTCCATATATATGATCCATGTGTCACATTTTTATAATTTCCATACAATTCCATGTGTTACCCCTTAAGTGATGCCACATGTCCTTCCTTATTTTATTTTTTTCTTGTTGATCAAAATCTTCAAAACATCATAACTTCTTCATACGATGTCTATTTGAGGTCATTCAAATTGTGTTGGAAATATCTCCTCAAGCTCTGTGACATGAAGTCGATTTAATTTTCATTCGAGATAGTCAATGTTTGAGCGTTTCTAGATCCACATGGATCAGTTAGGTTATAACTCAATCTTATAAAAGAAGGTTATGGTAAAGGAGAAGACACCTTTGGTGAGATATCAACGTCGAACCTTTTTGGTTAGATATCAAGGTTAGATACTTTCATGAGATACACTTGTGAGAGAGATAATTTTTACATAGAGATAGAAAAGAAATTTTTTTGCTAGTGTGGAATCATTGGAGAGTTTAGAAGTAAAGAAGGAATTTTTCTTACATTGTATGAGTGAGGATATCTCATTGATTGGGTGATGAGATTTCATCCAAGTATATATGCATAGAGGGATGAATCACGAAGGACTATGATTCAAGATCTTGGATAGGTGGAGAAGGACTTCCATCTAGAGATAACACAAGTTAAGGAGAAGAGAGAGAAGAGGGAACCACATGAAGGTTTTAGTTGATTCACTCAAGGGGAAAGTGTAGCATCGTATGAGGGTTTTCATATATTAATTTTGTACATATACTCATATACCAGTGGAGACAAGATTGTATACATGGTTGTGCTTAAAGAAATGTGTACACCATGAAAAACATGCAGATTTGGGTCGTACGAGCACACCTTTCCAGGTTTGTCTCTAGTTGTATTTCTCTCAATGGGTCATTATCTCTATTACAGGAGCCCTAGTTTGAACATAATAAAAGCGTCTGAGTACTTGTTTTCCTTTTGAGGTTTTTCTAGGGGTTTATATAATAAAATGTTTGTGTCTTGTGTGTGAGATTTGATTTTCCTTGTTTATGCTTCTCCTACATGTTTAGTTGATTATTTATTTGTGATTTAATTCAATAAGTGAGTTATTTGGAATTAACAAGGAAATTTTATGACCCAAGGGGAGAATACATAGGGATACATGTATATGATATGACCCCAAGGGGGGGCATATATAGGCCTAAATGTAAATGTAATGTGTAAATATATATGTAATAGGGTCGGCCTAGTAGTAAAGGGGCCTCGTGTGCAAGTGTGAATAGGTATACATAGAGATCATGTATTCATTATTGTGGAGAGGTGAATTGTGATGTATAAATGTATTTGGTTATTTTGAGGAGGTTATCATATTCTTTAAGGATTTATAGTGTAAATTATCTATCTTGGAGTTTTTCTCCATCCTCGAATTCTCTACATGGTTTGTAATTCTATTTTGTTATGATATTTTAGGTACTTAGACCATTACATTTGGTATAAGAGTGTCAATCTTAGGGTTTTTCTTCCTCAAACAAGTCATCTTGGAATTCCATCTATAGTTTTTTTTCAGGGACACATCATAATGATAAAATCATAGGATGTTTATAATACTTATCAAGGTACCTATGGTATGAATTTAATATTCTAGGTTAATTTACTTTCGGAGATACACCCTATGGATGATATGTTTTCTGGTTATCCCGATAACTAGTCTCAAACATGTGTTCTAGGTAAAACATACATGTCTTCTCCATAGAGGATCCAAATTCAGTGAAACCAATTTCGCTCGAAACAGATATGGCCGTAGAATTATTGGTACAATGTTCATAATCAGATATCAGATATTGGATGTTGGGAATTATGTACAAGTTCTCTCTCCAAAATAGGCCAAAATTCAACAAGGTTTGGGAAAGTTACCATAACTTTCATTTAGCACATCCAATTTTGGACAAACCTGTGGAATTATAAAGAACAAATTTTAGAGTAATATAGGTTGATATTTCCAACTCATAGGGGCCAAAATTTCAGAAAGACATCAAAAGGAAGGTCAGTCATGAGGACAAACTACAAATTAGGGTTTCCAAGGTATGTTTACTTAAAACTATCATAACTTTTTATTCATATGTCTGATTGTGTTGATTCCAAAGCCATTGGAAAGGGAAACGATAGAATATTGTATTGGAATAATAATTATAACTATTTGATATCATTATCCTTATTAAACTAAGGTTTTACGTTAAGGTTTTGGGTTCGACCTCAATAAGGAATCGATTGCAATACCCAATTTTTATGGAGATGAAGACAAAGACAAAAAAATTCTTATGGAATGGTTGAGGATGACAAAAGAAACTATTTTAAGACATTTTATGGTAGAATTGTACTTGAGTGGTGAATATTTTATGTGGTGGGAAAGCCTTGATGAAGGTACTATATTGTCCCTATCATGGGAAGAATTTGAAAAACTCTTCTTATATAAATGGATTAGGGATACACAATTGGAAGAAATGTATAGAATTCAAGATTAATTGAAAGAAGAAAAGGAAGTGATTAATAAGAAGGATTAGGAGCTATACAATATAAAATCCCTTAATGAATCACTGATTAAGGATATTAATAATCTAAAGAAAGAAAAGAGTAGCAAAGAAAAGTGGTAAAATGATGATTCAAGGGAAGAATTGAAAAGGAAAGATGAAGAGGTGTGTATATTATGAAACCATAATAAAATGATAATGGATGGCGTTAAGAGATTGAAAGAATAAAAGAATAAATATAAAAATCAAGAAGAAACAAGGATCTTGGATGGAGAATCTAAAAAAAGAGTTGAATAGGAAATTTGCAAGAAGGTTGAGGAATCCCTAAATACGGACAAGATAAAATTAGAAATGCGATGATTCATAATTGAAGAAGGACGTTAGAATTTCATAAATGGGGTGACATTGCACCTTCAGAGGGAGAAATAAAACAATATTAAAGAAGGTCACCAAAATATACTTGAAGTTGTTGAACTCCATCTAGAGGATGTACATGCCAAATATGATGGTATTATCTCCAAAGCTAGAACAATCAAAGAGAAAGAAAGGAAGATAGAGGATTCCATTGTCTCTGAAAAGAATATAGATGAAATGCACCTGGAAAGTGAAGAAAAACTATCAAAAGTGGAACCATATTGACACCCTTATTACCAAGAAACATGTCAAGGAAGACATCAAGGTTTTTTTCCTGTGGTGAGGAGTTTCAAAGTTATTTGTCGGATAATCCACAATTGGTGTCATTTTTGTCATCGATGTTTCGAATCCAAATTAGGATTCATCATCAGGACTAATCAAGGTTGTTATCATCATTTTGAAGGAATAAGATGGAATATTTGTCAGTATTGATGGAACAATGCATCAAAAAACTACTTTTCAATAAGATATTATTAGAGACCAACAACCACTACAAATTGGAGAAGCTACAACAAAAATACATGGAATCAATGGAAATAAAATTATGCAACAACTAGACACCAATGATTAAGATTGAAAATAATTGATTTTTGATGGATAGATCATTATCAATGGAATGAATAAAGAAGGAACATAATATAATCATATTACTTGGTTTCATCACATGTGAAGACTTTAATTGCAAATATTTAAGGACACATATTTTTGAAGGAGGGTACTTTGTTATAAACAAAGGGGAGCATACATATGACTAAATATATATGATAGGACCACAAGGGGGGTCATATATGGTACCAAATGTACATATATTGTGTAAATATATATGTAATATGGTTGTCCTAGTAGTAAGCGGATCCCATGTGAAAGTGTGAATAGGTATATATAAATGTCATGTATTCATTGTTATGGGGAGGTGAATTGTGATGTATAAATGTATTTTCTTATTTCGAGGAGGTTCTCCTATTATTTAAGGGGTTATTGTGTAACTTATCTATCATGGAGTTGTGATCCATGCTTACATTTTGTACATTGTGTATACTTATGTTATGTTATGATATTTTATGAACTTTGACCATTATAGACTGTGATTCAAGATATTGGATAGGTGGAGAAGGAATTCCATCTAGAGATCATATAGGTCAAGAAGAAGAGAGAGAGGAGATAGTCACACATGAGTTTCACCTTATTGATGCTAGAGAAAATCATAACACTATATGAAGTTTTTTGTATAGTATTTCTATATGCATACGAAGGCGCCAGTGGAGACAAGCGTGTATACATGCTCGTGATTAAGGAAAGGTGTGTACACCTTGGAAAGTGTGTAGATATGGTTTGTGCGATAGAAAAAACTTTGTTGAGTTTGTTTATAGTTGCATTTCTCTCAGTGGGCCATTATCCCTATTACATGAGCCCTGATTTGACCATAATAAAATCATTAGAGTACTGGTTTTCCCTCCAATGTTTTTCCATGGGTTTCTACACAAAAATATTTATGTCATGTGTGTGATATTTTGGTTTCCTTATTTATGCTTGTGTTGCATGTTTAGTTTATTATTCATTTGTTCTTTAATTCAATAAGTGAGTCATTTGGAATGAACTATGAGGTGTTGGTTTGGGGGAAAAAATCAACATGGTCTTATAGTAGGTTTCTCTAAGAGGGATCCAATATTAGGATGCACAACAATAGTTATATGAGATCTAAGTTACTAGGGGAGAGATCAAGTGCGGATCTATGGTCACATTAGCAATTTCATTGGATCGAGAGTGTAGTGGTGGGTGCTTGAAGGACTAAGCAAAAATCCACTACATTTTTCACCAAATATGCCAGATCGATAAGAGATCTTAGAAAATCTATAAAATAGAAGGTGGAAATAAAAAGAATAATTTCAGGGAAACAACAGTACTAAGGTAGAACTAGGGTTTTGTAGATTTATGGAGTTGTATGTAGGTTACATAAGGAACATATGCATACATATGTGGGTCTTATTGGAGATAGGATCATATGTGTGGGGTATAGTGAGAATAGACTTGTACATATGTGGTTTTCAATAAGAGAAGGTGTGTACATACATGGGCTATAGTGGTCAAAAGAATGTACAAGTCAGTATAAGGGAAGATTCAACATTAGATTCTTGGCAATAGGAAAAAAAATTTGGTGAATTTTTTAGCAATGTCAGGAGGCCGAGTAGCCAACAATGTGATCTCAGATAGGTGGAGAAGGAATTCCATCTGTATATCTAAGCCACATGAGAGAACATAGGAGAAAAAAAGGACCTTTTCTCGTGTGCTTGTGTCATCCACTTAGGAGGAAAGAAGTATTTTTTCTCAAGTGCTTCAGCCAAAAAGGACGATGAATCAAGGGGATATTAGATAGGTGAAGAAGGATGTTCATCCAAATTTTATGGGATGATAGATCGATAAATGTCAGTGACAGAGGAAAAATATTGAGAGGCTTCAAAGGTTGAGTGGCTCAGAGCGATTCAACCTTCATGTTGAGGTGGGAATGAGCATCCTCCCAAGTCTATCATGGAGAAGTCATGGTACAAGATGACCATCCAGGATGCTTAGGAGAAGGAGGATTCTAGGAGCATGATTATAGGAAAGTATTTGAATAAATATATGAGAAATATTCCATTGATAGTTTATCTTTCATAGGGAGCAACCAATTAGGCGGATTGTAGAGAAGCCATGGTAGTAGAACTAGTATTGAAGACATATCCAACTCTAAGTGGGAGAAGTACCTTCCATATTATATTATGTATATCATGTGGAAGTCGCCAAGAGCCTTGTAATTGTGATACGTTACTTTAGTTAAAGTAATTATTAAATTAAAGTGATTTTATTAGTGAGTTGATTTATTTAACGAAATGATAAAAGTAATTAGCATTTAATATTAGTCATTGATCTCAAGTAAGGTGAGAAGTAATCTAAGTCATCAATTAGTTTGTCGATTAGGATTAGCTCATAACTCAATGTTATAAAATCAAGGATATGGTAAAGGAGAAGACACCTTTCGTGAGATACCAAGGTCAGAACTGTTTGGTGAGATATGAAGGTCAGGGACTTGTGTGAGATACACTTGTGATAGAGATAATTTTTACATGGAGATAACAATAAGGACTTTTTCTAGTGTGGAGTAATTAGAGAGTATAGAAGAAAAGAAAGAATGTTTCTTACACTGTATGAGTGAGGAGATCTCGTTGATTGGGTGAAGATATTTCGTCTAAGTTTTGATGTAGAGAGTTTTGTATCATGAAGGACTATGATTCAAGATCTTGGATAAGTGGAGAAGGAATTCCATATAGATATCATATAGTTCAAGGAAAAGAGAGAGAAGAGGCATTCGTAGGTATATTTTAATTGATTGAATCTAGTGTAGATTATAGAACTCTACAGAGATTTCCTAGTGCAGACCCCCCTTCTCTCCTAAGGGATGTGTCACCTCTCAGTCTAGGATAGATCAAGAAACTAATTTAGATCGAATCTTTGGGCCTTTTCTGGACCCAAATCCACTTACACGGGTCCTTTCCACAAATACGCAGGTCGTATGAGACCCGCATGTTCTCTCTTAAGCCCCGTTAAACTTCCACGTGAATCGGGCACTAAATATCCTCTAGTGATGCAGGAGCACCGTTGGAAAGCACGTAGAGAAAGAACCTATTAGTTTTTGGGAATCTGTACGAGACCTCAACACTGGTAGTTGCAGCTGATATTTTGAAGTCCGCCTTAACTCACAGGCATAATTAATTTTGGAGTCATGCTTGAAACCAGGCTAGGAAAATCTGGAGGCACGCTTGAAACCAGGCTAGGAAAATCTGGAGGCACGCTTGAAGTGATTGCGAGTGAAGTGGGAGTTTCCACTCTTGCTCTGGAATGTGACTGATTTAGATAGTCATTAGGTTAAGTATTAGAGTAGAAACACAGTTAGGGGGAACCCTAAGAACCCTCTGAGTTAAATAGATGTTTTTTAAGCCCAAATGAGGCTGGTTGCATGGTAGATGTTAGTTGCAAGTTAGCTGGAGATTTGATTTTCAGTTGTTGTTTTTTATTTCATATTCTAGACATTTTCACTTTTGAATATAACAAGGGAAAATTGATCGAATGCATAGTGTGTGAACATTTCTTGCAATTCTCTATTATTGTGTTTTCATGAGTGAATGAATGAATCTCATTATGAGTAGATGGAACTGCTAATGTTAGGATAAGCTTCCATTATTTATCTTATGTTGAAGTAGTGCAAGGTGTGCACACAGAACGCAAGGAGTGCATTGACATAATCTATTTTGGTTCCGAAGCTCAGAAGAGATAACATGGAATTTTCCCTTTACAAGGAGTGCAAAGAGACTAGTGCAAGGCATGCATAGTCATCTGCAAGAAGCCAAAAAATTCGGTAAATATCTGGTGCAAGAAGTGCACAGATACGAGATTCAACTAAGTGTCGAAGGGACTTTACAAGAAGTTGAAGAAACAAAAAAGGAAAAAGACAGGAGGGCGAGAAGAATTTTTCTTAGAGAAATGCTTAGGATCTTAGTTATGGAAATCACTGAGACGCAAGGAATGTGTGGGAAATCGAAGTATGTACAAGACCAAGATTAGGAGGAATAACGCATTTCATAAGTGTTAAGGAGACTCAAGAATTGAGTTTGTTGAAGGAGAAAAGGCTCAAAACCTTTTAACACCTAGAAGATAGTGTAAGTGCAAGGGGGAAAAAATCCCATTTATTCAATCTGAACACTAGAGAGTCTAAACCGTCCATCAGGAGGGACGCATGGTGAATGACCAACATTTCATTAAATCTCACTTTGGAGGATTCAAAGGACAAAAAAATAAGAATTCACGAATCTCAAATCCGCGACTTGATATGAGTCATTGGATCGAGGAGAGATCTAGACCGTCGATCCAACACCATTGCAATTTTGACTATCGGGAGAACGGATGTTAGGAGACTTCCAAAGTCGTGAAATGTTGATTTAATCACAACCATCGATCAAAGAAAGATCTGGAACGTCGACCTAGGGTCATCATGATTTTGGCTATCAGAGGAATGGAGGTAGAAACACTCCCAAAGTCACGAAACACGAAATCACTATGCACCTTTCACTCAAGCGTCTGGTCACCACTAGTGGTCACAAAGAGAGAGGGATAGCATGATCTAGGCCTCTATCAGGATTTTGAGAGTCAGGATAGTCAGGGAGACTCACACGCAAAGTCTCAATACGCAAAATCACAAAACTCCCTTTGATTTAGGCGAGTGGTCATAATTGTGGTCACAAGAGGGAAGGGGCTTAGCCCGTAATCATGTGGGCATCATCAAGGTCACATCTGAGAAGGGGCCAAGAGAGGGGGCGCTAACGCTAACTCTGATATTTTCACAAAGAGAGAAAGTGAAGGTTGCGGGTGTCATAGAGCCTGTACTAGGAGTCGTGAGGACATGTAGTTGACACAAGACATGACTACTGAGGTCTCAGAGAGTCACTAACTCCAGAATCAAAGATCCTGACCGAGAGCTCATGCAACCCTTAGGAGGGAAGGGGGTCTACACCAAGTGGTATCAGAGAAATTTTTTTTCTTGTTGACAGTAGGAAAAGGAGAAGAGACAAAAGAACTCAAAGTTTTACTCTGTGTGTGACAGACAGTCAACACAATGCCTCCAAGGAGACAAGTGGAACCACCTTTGGACAATCAACCTATATAAAGGTAGATGTGAGAACTCTATGCAATATTAGAGGAGATGGAGGCAACACAGAGAAGATCACCTAATTCGAGAGACATCTGCGATGTAGAAAGTGAGGAAGTAGTGGGTGAGAATGTCGCTGAAGAAGTTGCAGGAGAGGATGTTGTCAAATAACACTTGCTGAGAGAAATTGTTAGATTTGGAGGCAGATCCAATATGGATTTCCCAATGTATGAAGGCAATTTAGATGCTGAAGAGATGTTTAATTGGATAATATCCATGGATAAAAATTTCGACTATGAAGATTTCTATGAAGAGAGAAAGGTGAAACAGGCTGTCACCCAACTCAAAGGACATGTTGTGTTTTGGTGGGATGAACTGCACGCTAAGAGGAGAAGCAAGGGAAAACAAACGATAAATATTTGGGACAGAATGGTAGCCAAGTTGAAGGCTAATTTCATGCCCAAGGATTATCAGATTAATATGTTCAAGAAGTTTCATAACCTGAGACAAAAGGGGATGACAGTTAAGGAGTACACAGAGGAGTTCTATAGGCTGAACATCATAACTGGACAAAGAGAGAGAGAGATGAAGAGAAAGTAACCAAATATATAAATGGTCTGAGATATGAAATCTAGGATGAGCTCAACATGATTTCAGTAAGGACAGTGGAGGATGCTTATCAGTTTGCGCTGAAGGAAGAGGAGAAGTTGGCTAGAAAACAAAGCCAGCGGGGAATAGGTAAGGGCCCAGCCCCAAAAAGAAGCAAGGAAGTTACCCATGACATGGCACATAAGTCTAAGGACGTGATTGAGAAACCACACAGTCACTCAAAAAGAGGAGGAAGTTCTTGAGAAAGACAGGGTGGTGGAAGAAATTCTTCCAGAGGAAGAGGAAGAAGAGGAGGAGGAGAAGTAAGATGCTATGCCTATGGAAAGACATGGAACATGTCTTGGGAATGTCCAGAGAAATATAAAGAAGGAGTAGGTGAATATCACATTTCAAAAGCACACAGAAGAGATGTTGAATCATAAGGAGAAGAGGATGGAAGATCTCTAATGTTGAGGAAGTTTCTCTTAAAATCAGAGGTAGAAGTTGAAAGGTCGATGCAAAGGAATAGTCTCTTCAGAAAAAATTGCAATACTAAGGACAGAGTATGCAAGGTGATAATTGACAGTGGGAGCAATGAAAACCTAGTATCCATAGATATGGTGGAGAAATTTGATTTGGAGACAAATGCGCATACAAGGCCATACAAAGTCTCATGGTTGTAGAAAGGACACCAGGTAATGGTTACTAAACAATGCTTGGTTGAATTTAAAATAGGAGGATATAGAGATGAAATTCTATGTGATGTAACTCCCATGGATGTATGCCATATTTTGTTGACAAGACCATGGTAGTTTGACAGGAATGTCATTCACGATGGGAGGAAGAATACATACACATTAGAGAAGAATGGTAGGACACACATGTTGTTGCCAATAGAGGAGAAGAGAGAGAAAGAGGAGACCATCACATGCATACTTCTCATGAGTGGGAAGGAACTCCTGAAAGAAGTCAAGGAAGAACAAGAGATGTAGTGTGTTGTGGTAAGGAAGCCTAGAGTTATCCTTATAATTACTTCAATGGAAGATTTGCCTAAATAAGTTAAGGAATTGTTGGATAATTTTGCTGACATAGTGGTGGATGAGATGCCAAACGCATTGCCACCCATCAGAAGTATCAGTTACAATATTGACTTGATACCAGGAGCAATCTTGCTAAACAAATAAACATACATATTGACATATCAATAGAATGAGGAAGTGAAGAACCAAGTCCATGAATTGTTAGACAAGGGTTTGGTCAGAGAGAGCTTGAGTCCATGTGTAGTACCAACTGTACTGAGTCCAAATAAAGATGGAGGATGGAAAATGTGTACAGACTCAAGAGCCATTAACAAGATCACCATTAGGTATAGATTTCCTTTACCTAGAATGGATGATTTAATGGATTTATTAATTGGAGAAAAATTATTTTCTAAAATAGATTGGAAAAGTGGATATCACCAAATTAGGATGAGAGAAGGTGATGAGTGGAAAACAACCTTTAAGACAAAAGAAGGTTTGTATGAGTGACTCATTATGCCATTTGTCTTAACAAACATGTCGAGGACTTTATGAGGTTGATGAATGAGATCATGAAAGATTTCATTGGCAAGTTTGTGGTTGTGTATCTGGATGATATACTGATCTTTAGTAGGACTAAAGAAGAGCATTTGAGGTACCTGACATTAGTGATGAGGAGACTAGAGGAGGAGAAGTTGTTAATAAATTTGAAGAAGTCCTCTTTTATAAAAATAGAACTCATTTACTTGGGTTTTGTGATCTCTTCAAATGAATTGAAGATGGATCCACAGAAGGTGAAAGAAATCAAAGAATGGCCATCACCAAGGAGCATGTTTGAAGTAAGGAGCTTCCATGGATTAGAAAGCTTCTATAGGAAGTTCATTAGAGACTTCATTGGAGTTTGTGCACCAATGATGGATACAGTGAAGAAGAAGCACAATTATTTTAAATGGAAAGAGGAAGTTGAGAGGAGCTTCAATATACTGAAGGAGAAATAACAGAACCACCAACTATGGTCTTGCCGATTTTTGAAAAGACATTTCAAGTGAGATGTGATGAAAGTGGAGTTGCAATAGGAGTAGTTTGATTCAGGACAATAGAACTGTTGCCTATTTCAGTGAGAATTTGAATGAGACCAAGAGAAAATAATCCACATATGACAACGAGTTTTATACCATAATTCAAGCCTTGAAGAAATGGATACATTGTCTTGTCACACAAGAATTTCTCTTGTATAGTGATAACTAGGCTTTACAATTCATAACCAGGCAGGAAAAATTGAATCAGAGGCATGCAAATGGGTTGATTTTATGCAAAATTTTACTTTTGTCATGAAACATATTGTTGGGAATGCCAACAAGGTTGTTGATGCATTAAGAAGGAGATCTTTGTTTCTGTAGGAATTCCAGGTGAAGACCTTGGGGTTTGAACACCTTAAGGGCATGTATTGTGATGATACAGATTTCAAGCATATGAAGCATGTGTGAACCCTGTACTGAGAGAAAAAAGTTAGTGGACATAGTACATGATTTTAGAGGGATTGTTGTTCAAGGTAAATCAATTGTGCATACCAAAATGCTCAATGAGGGATAATCTTTTGAAGGAAAATCATAGTGGAGGATTGGATGGAAATTTCGGCCATGATAAAACATTTGCATAGTTGAGAAATTCATACTATTGGCTAGGTATGAGAACATAAATGATAAAGTTTGGGAATAGATGTAGAACCCACTAACATGAAAAAGGAAAAATAAAGAACACTGGATTGTATCAACCATTGCCAATACCATAGAGGCCTTGGGATGCAATAAGCATGGATTTTGTGTTGGGACTACCAAGAAAGCAAAGAGGATTTGATTCCATATTTGTGGTGGTGGATATATTTTCAAAGATGACACATTTTATCCCATTCTAGAATACCAGTGATGCAACACATGTTGCAAATCTATTTTTCAAGCAAGTTGTAAGACTTCATGGCCTACCCAGAAGCATTGTCTTGAACAGAGACACAAAATTTGTTGGTCACTTTAGGAGAACACTATGGAAGAAGTTGGGGACAAATTTTTCCTTCATATTATCTTATCATCCTCAGACATATGGATAGACTGAGGTGGTGAACATAAGTTTAGGAAACTTATTGAGGAGTCTGGTCACTGAACACCATAACCAGTGGGATCATATTCTGCCGCAAGTAGAATTGGCATAAAATGACTCACCAAACAAGAGCAATGGAAAGAGCCCATTCCAAATATTGTTTGGAATTCAACGCAGGGGATTATCTGAGTTGAGAGACTTGGAACAGAGTGATATCAAGAATGTTGGAGTAGAAAATTTTGCTGCAGAAATGTAGAGGCTCCATGCCAGATCAGAGGACAGTTGCAGAGTTCTAACCAGGAATACAAGCGTAGAGCTGATCAACATTGCAAAGAACCTCAATTTGAAGTAGGAGATTAGGTTCTGGCACATCTCATGAAGGAAATGCTATTTAGGGGGACATATAGCAAGGTAAAGATGAAGAAGATAGGTCCATGTAAGATCTTGAGGAAGTTTTATGAAAATTCCTATGAGATTGACCAACCAGATGATGTGGGCATATCACCCATATTCAATGTTTCAGAACTGTACCCTTACAGGACATATGACACAAAGGGATCAGAAGATCAAGAGAAGATTCATTGGGAGAAACAAATTCCTATAGCAGAGAAGCCACAAATGGAGAAGATTGTGGATCAGAGGATCGATAAAAATACTAGGAGGAAAACCTATTTTGAATATCTAGTGAAGTGGAAGGGACACCCAATAGAGGATGTTAGTTGGGAAAATGAAGAATCTATGCAAAATCATGGAAAGTTAGTGCAGGAGCTCATGGACATGATTCCATGAATAGTTTTCAAGGAGAGTATGATGCAGGAGCATCGTTGGAAAGCACGCGAAGAAAGAACCTATCAATGTTTGGGAATCTGTACGAGACGTCAACATTGGCAGTTGCCGCCGATATTTGAAGTCCGACTTAACTCAAAGTCGGGATTAATTTTGGAGGCACGCTTGAAACTAGGCCAGGTAAATCTAGAGGAACGCTTGAATTGATTGTCAACGAAGTGGGAGTTTCCACTCCTTCTATGGAATGCAACTGGTCTAGATAGTTGTTATGTTAAGTATTAGAGTAGACACATATTCAGAGGGAACCCTAATAACCCTCTGAGTTAAATAGATGTTTTGTAAGCCTAAATGAGGTTAGCTACAGGGTAGATGTTAGCTTCAAGTTAGCAGGAGATTTGAGTTTTCAGTTGTTATCTTTTATTTCAGATTGTAGCCATTTTCACTTTTGAATATAACCGAGGAAAATTGATCCAATGCATGGTGTGTGAAGATTTCTTACAATTCCCTTTTATTGCGTTTTCATAAGTGAATGAATGAATCTTGTTATGAGTAGATGGAACTGCTAATGTTAGGATAAGTTTCAATTGTTTCTCTTCTATTGAAGTAGTGCAATGTGTGCACATAGAATGCAAGGAGTGTGTTAACGGAATCTGTTTCAATTTTGAAGCTTAGAAGAGATAACACAAAATTTTCCCTTTCCAAGGAGTGCAAAGAGACTGGTGCAAGCTGTGCATAGTCATCCACAAGAAATGAAAACCTTGGAGTGCACAGATCTGAGATTCGACTAGGTGTCAAAGGGACTTTTTAAGAATTCAAAGAACCAGAAAAGGAAAACACCAGGAGGGTGATAGGAATTTCTCTTTGAGAAATACTTAGGATATGAGTTATCGAAATCCCCGAGACACAAGGAGTGCATGGGAAATCAAAGTCTATACAAGACCAAGCTCAGGAGGAATAACTCTTTTCATAAGTGTTAACGATACCTAAGAATCGAGCTCATTGAATGAGCAAAGGTTTGAAACCTATGAACACCCAGAACATCTTCTAAATTTGAAGATAGTGTAAGTGCAAGGGGGAAAAGATATCAGTTTTTCAATCTGAACGCTAGAGAATCGGAACCCTCCATTAGGAGGGATGCGTGGAGAATGACCAGTGTTTCGCTGAATCACGCTTTGGAGGAGTCAAAAGAAAAAACACTAAGAATTTGCGACGCCTAAATCCGTGACTTGATATGAGTCGTTGGATACAGGAGAGATCTGGACCATTGATCTAGTGCCATCACAATTTCGACTATCGGGAGAACATAGGTGAGGAGACTTCCAAAGTCATGAAACATGAAATGCCTATTTGATTGCATTTGTCGATCAAAGAATGATATGGACCGTCGACCTAGGGTCATCATGATTTTGGCTATTGGGGGAACAGAGGTAGCAACACTCCCAAAGTCATGAAATGAAAACTCATGAAGAGATTTTCACTCAAGCGCATGGTCATCTCCAGCGGTCACAGAGAGAGAGGGCTAGCATGCACTAGGCCCCTGTCGAGATTTCGGGAGTCGAGATAGTTGGGGAGACTCACATGCAAAGTCCCGATACGTGAAATCATGAAACACCTTTTGAGTTAGGCAAGTGGTCATAATCACTGTCACAAGAGGGAAGGGGCTTAGCCCATAATTACGTGGTCATCATCAAGGTGAAATTTGAGAAGGGGCCAAGAGAGGGGGCAGTAATGCCAACTATGATATTTTCACAAAGCGTGAAAGTGAAGGTTGCAGGTGTTGTAGAGCTTGTACCAAACGTTGTGAGGACCTGTAGTTGACACGGGATGGGACCAATGAGGTCTGAGAGAGTCATTGACTCCAGAATCGAAGATCCTGACCAGGAGGTCATCTATCCCTTAGGAGGGAAGGGGGTTTACACCATTTGGATAACTTCTTCTATTACGTGACCATGCCTGTGACCACTCACCTAACCAAAGGCGCATCGTGACTTTGCGTATCGGGTGTTTGCGTATAAGCCAACCCTGATTCTTTGACTTCCAAAATACTGATGTGAGGCCTAGCGCATGATAGGTCATCCCCTATCCTTCAACGATGTGACCCTTTACCATGATCATGGGCCAATCTCCCTAGTGCATTGTGATTTCGCTTATCGAGAACTCACGATGTGGTTCAACTCTTTTCTCCTGAGGTACAAAATCCCGATATCTCATATCTGATGGTCCAGATCCTCCCTCGACCTGATGACTCAGATCGAATCGTGCTCACTCCCAAATCCTGAAATGCCAATATTTTGAAGCACCAAATCAATTTCTCATGCTCCTCTAGATTTAACGACCACTATCAAGTCGTGATCTCATATTTCACGAGTTCCCAGAACTCTTACTTTCGATTTATTGAGTTGCGAACTCAGGATTGTTGAATTGGTGTTCATCACCTCCTTCGGGACTTGCGACATGGTCTAACAGCCTCTCATGGATCCATTAACTCTGGCGGTGATGATTTTACCAATCATCGACGGGTTTTGGTCTAACAATAGTCATACTTCCACTAAACTGGTATCAGAGCGAAAGGTTACGGGTTCGAGTCCGCTCAATTAGTGTCAAGTATCTCAGTTGGTGCTGAGAGCCCTTAGTTGGTGCTGAGGGGGAGATTGTTGAATTGGTGTTCATCACCTCCTTCAGGACTTGCAACATGGTCTAACAACCTCCCGTGGATCCATTAACTCTGGCGGTAATGAGTTTACCAATCACTCGCGGGTTTTTGTCTAACGACAACCATACTGCCACTAAACTATTGTTGGAATGTTTTCAAATAGAAGGCAGAGTATGATGGTTGGCATGTTTAATAGGCAGAGTATTCTTGTCATTGATGGCAAGATCAGATTATTCCTATGGAAAGATCAGATTATTCCTGTCATTGATGGCATCGATGGAAAAACATGAACAAAAGTAATTTCAGGAAGACCAGCAACACAACTCACAGAGAGTCGATAAGTTCAAGAAGACTAGCAGTGCAACAATGATTGAATGAAAAGATTGAAGTATTAGTCAAACTCCATTTCATAGTTTTGGCTATCGGGATTTCAGATATCGGGAGATGGAAATGTCAAGGTTCTTTACAACAGGAGTCCCGAAATTGCGAAATGCAAAACACCGATATGATTGGTCAAACTCCATTTCGAAGTTTTTCGGAGTTTTGGCTATCGAGATTTTGGATATAGAGAGATGGAAATGTCAAGGTTATTTACAACAAGAGTCCCAAAATTGCAAAATGTGAAATGTCGATATGATTGGTCAAACTCCATTTCTGAGTTTGGGCTATCGGGATTTCAGATATCGGGAGATGGAAATGTCAAGGTTATTTACAACAGGAGTCCTGAAATCACGAAATGCGAAACGCTGAAATATTGTCAACCATCCATCTCAGGGTTTATGTGAGTCATCCGATCACTTCAGAGTTTCTAAAATTGAGAGATGGAGATGTCAAGAACTCCTACTATAGGAGTCCTGAAGTCGCGAACCCCAAAATCACGATATGCGAAATCGTGAAGAGATCTGGACCATTGAATCATCTAGAGTGTGGAATGTTTATCCGACTCCCTTTCGGAGTTTCAGAAATTGGGAGATGGAGATGTCAAGAACTCCTACCATAGGAGTCCCGAAGTTGCAAATCCTGAAATCGCGAAGAGATCTGGACTGTCAAATCATCTAGAGTGTGGACCGTTTATCCGACTCCATTTTGGAGCTTCGGATATCGGGATATAGAGCGTTAAGAAACTCTACCATAGGAATGCCGAAATCCTGAAATGCTGAAATGTGAAAGATGAAAGAAGGATCTAGTTCAGATAAGCTCCATTTCGGAGTTTCATGGATCGAGACATGGAGAGTAATGAAATCTTTACCATGGCGATCCCGAAATGCCGAAGTGCGAAATGGAAAAATAAATGCAATATTCTATAAATTCAATCCAACAGTGTAGGTGAAGTTGAATAAGATCGCAGGGCTATTATTGCGCTTCTCAGTGTAACAGCTAGAGACAAATGATGGTCTCTTCTAGAGGACTCAAAGAGGACTCAGTGTGATCGTGAAAGGAGATGAAGAGTCTCAAGGCATCTTCCAGTGGAATGAGGACTATTGATATAGGTGATTGACATATGGAAAAGGATTAAAGTCTGTAGCCAAAAATAGAAAGGATAAGCTCGTCTAAGATAGAGAAGACGAAGAGTATCAACTGCCAAAGAAGATGAGAAGTCGTAATGATGATCAGATAGAGCACTCACTATGAAGAGATGTAGAAGCATTGTGTATAGTGCATGCACAAGGGGCACAAAGACTATAAGTATGTAGAATAAAAGAAGAGATGGTGTTGTTGTTGTCAAGCATGATTCAGATGTGAGCAAGGAGGCAGAGCACAACAACAGAAATGAACAGAAGAGGAATGGTGCATTGAAGGGACATGGCATAGAGAGCATAAAATGCATAAGAACAGAAAGTGCAAGGGGTGTGTAGAAGACACTGATGCAGACAAAGTAGAGCAGTGTAACAGAACAACGACAAGGCTGGTAAGCTATTGAAGAACTTTATATCACTGTAATAAGTTTTAGTAACAAAGAATTTAGATTTCAGGGTGGTTGGGAGGTGCTAGGGAAGACTTGTGTCCTCAACGGTTCAAGTGAGTTCTTGAACATAGGGAGATGGTGCTTCCTTCTAGTCAGTGCTAGAGAAACCATGGAGTTTGTGCTTCCTTCTAGTTGGTGCTAGAGAAACCAGGGATTTGGTGCTTCCTTCTAGTTGGTGCTAGAGAAAACAGAGAGTTGGTGCTCTCAGCAAGTTGCATCTTGCAAAAACAGAGGTTGTCGCCTCACGATGAGTAGGTGCTCATATGTATGATAATGTAAAGAATGTAAAAATTACTTATCATATAAAGAAGAAGAGGTTTTTACCCTGTATGGGTTTCGTCAAGAAAATCTATCTCTGTGTATCTCATATGTGTGACTGATGTTGAATATGCTATTGCTTATTTCCCTGCATCATTGTGATTGTCATTGAGTGCTTTGTAAAGAATTAAAAATAAGTATAATTGTTCAAGCTCGGTAAACAACTGATTCACCCCCCCTCTCAGTTGTCCAACACGATGTGACCCTTCACCACGATCGTGGGCCAATCTCCCTAGCGCATCGCGATTTCACTTATCGAGAACTCACAATGTGTTTCAACTCCGTTCTCCCAAGGTATGAACTCCCGATCCCTCATATCTGATGGTCCAGATCCTCCCTCGACCTGACGGCTCAGATCAAATCATGCTCACTCCCGAATCCTGAAATTTCAATATTTCGGAGCACCAAATCAATTTCTCACGCTCCTCTAGATTTAATGACCACTATCAAGTCGCGAAATTAGATTTCATGAGTTCCCAAAACTCTTACTTTCAATTTATTGAGTTGCGAACTCCTGACAAAACCATATCTATGGTTCTGCTCCCTCCTTTGATCAACAGTTGTGATCAAATCGTGATTTCACAAGTTGTGAGTTATTATAACTCTTCCTTTGACTTCCCTGTGTCACAATTCAGCGAAAATTTGTTCTCTCGCCATGTGTCCCCCTTGAAAATAGATGAATCTGATGATTCCGAGATCTCATAACCTCGTTCCTCCTGTGCATTTTTCAAAGATTATCATTAGCACACTTTACCTTGATCGGGTGGCTACGATTATTTTGTGCTTAGACTGAAAAAATTATATCTTTCCCCTTATGTGATTTCTCCTCATTGTATGGATGTTGATCGAATGGTCCAAATCTTTCCCCCTGATCTTACACCTTCTTAATACTTAGAATAATTTCGAAGGATTCAAATGTTTCAACCTTGATCCTTCATGTGAGTTTGTTTCTTGGATCTCATCCACTCTTATAAAAACTGTTATCCCTTATGAGCTTGGTCTCATGAAGAATTCAACTTCCCGTGCACTCCTTGCATTTTAGGGATTTCGATAAATCAAATCCAAAGGATTGATCGAAGAGAAATTCCTCTCGCCCTCCTGGTGTTCTCCTTTTATGGTTCTTTGACTTCTTCAAAGTCCCTTCAACACTTAGTCAAATATCGAACTTCTGCACTCCTTTCACCATATCTTTATGCAAGGTTCAAATACTTGCGAACAATTGTGCACACCTTGCACCAGTCTCTTTGCACTCCTTGAAAAGGGAAAGTTTTGTACTATCTCTTCTGATATTCATAATCGAAACAGATCTCGTTAACACACTCCTTTCATTCTGTGTGCACATCTTGCACCACTTCAACAAAAGAGAAACAATTGAAACTTATCCTAACATTCATAATTCCTTCTAATCATAACGAAATTCATTCATTCATTCATGAAAACACAATAATAGAGAATTGAAAAACAATGTCCACACCATGCATTGGGTCAATTTTCCTCTATTAAATTCATAAGTGAAAATGGCTACAAATTAAATCAAAATGAAAACTGAAAACTCGGAAATCTCCTACTAACTTACAGCTATCTAACTTGCAATTATCTAATCTGCAGCCAACCTCATTTGGGCATACAAAACCTCTATTTATCTCATAGGTCTCTTATTTTTTTCCCTTAGCTACTTGTCTACATCAAAACCTAACCTATGGCTATCTTAGTCCAGTCACATTCCAGAGCAGGAGTGGAAACTCCCACTTCACTCGCAATCACTCAATCGTGCCTCAAATTTTTTTTTTTCTGGTGCTGAGTTAAGGCAGATTTAAAAATATTGTTGCAGCTACCAGCGTTGAGGTCTCGTACAGATTGCCAGACATTGATAGGTCCTGCTCTGCATGCTTGCCGACTATGCTCCTGCATCATACTCCCCTTGAAGAAAATTCATGGACTCCTGTCCATGAGCTCTTGCACTAATTTTCCATGCTTTTGGATATCAGCTTCATTTTCCCAACTAACATCTTCTATTGGGTTTCCCTTCCACTTGACCAGATATTTAAATAGGTCTTCCTCCTGGTCCTTTTTCCAATCCTCTGATAAACAATGTTCTCTATATGTGGTTTTTCTTCTACAAACATTTGTTTTCCCACTGGACCTGCTCTTTATCTTCTGATCCCTTTGTGCCATCTTTCCTGTAAGGATACAGGTATGAAACATTGAATATAGGTGATATTCCCACATCATCTTGCATCTTAATCTCATAGGCGTTTGCATCAAACTTCCTCAAGATCTTACATGGTCCTATATTATTCATTTTTAACTTGTTATATGTTCCCCTAGGGAAGCTTTCTTTAATGAGATGTGCCTGAACCTGATATCCCACTTCAAATTGAAGTTCTCTACGATGTTGATCATATCTTGTATTTCTGGTTAGAACTCTGCAATTGTCCTTTGATCTTGCTATGGAGATTCTGCATTTCTATAGCCAAATATTCTACTCCAACACTCCTGATCTCACTCTGTTCCAAGTCTCTCAACTCAAACACTCCCCTAGGTTGCATTTTATACAATATTTGGAATGTGCTTTTTCCAGTTCTCCTATTTGGTGAGTCATTGAATGCAAATTATGCTTGTGGTAGAATCTGATCCCACTGATTATGGTGTTCAACAACTAGACTCCTCAACAAGTTTCTCAAACTTATATTTACCACCTTAGTCTGTGCATCTATCTGAGGGTGATAAGATGAGCTGCAGGACAAATATTTCCCCAACTTCTTCCACAGTGTTCTCCAAAAGTGAACAACAAATTTTGTGTCTCTATCCGAGACAATACTTCTGGGTAGGTCGTGAAGTCTTACAACTTCCTTGAAAAACAGATTTGCAACATGTATTTCATCACTGTTCTTATGGAATGGGATAACATGTTCCATATTTGAAATTCTATCCACCACCACAAATATGGAATCAAATCATCTGTGTGTTATTTGAAATCCCAACACAAAATCCATGCTTATTGCATCTCAAGGCCTCTCTAGTATTGGAAATGGTTGATAAATCCAGTGTTATATCTTTTTCCTCTTGCATGTTGGTAGATTCTACATCTATTCACAAACTTTATCACTTATTTTCTCATACCTGGACAATAGTATGAACTGCTCAACTGTGAAAATGTTTTATCATGGCCGAAATTTCCATCCAATCCTCCACTATGTTTTTCCTTGAGAAGGTTATCCCTTATTGAGAATTTTGGTATGCACAATTGATTTCCCTTGAACAACAATCCCTCTTGAATCATATACTATGTCCACTGGATTTTGTCTCTCCACACACGATTTGCACATGTTTCATATGCTTCCTTGAAATCTCTATCATCACAATACATGTCCTTAAGTTGTTCAAACCCCAAGGTCTTCACCTGAAATTATTGTAGAATCAAACATATCCTGCTTAATGCATTAGCAACCTTGTTAGCATTCCCAGCAATATGTTTTATGAAAAAAGTAAAAATTTTCATAAACTCAACCCATTTTGCATTCCTTCGATTCAATGTTTCCTTTCTAGTTATGAATTGTAAAGCCTGGTTATGACTATACAAGACAAATTCTTGTGGGACAAGGTAGTGTCTCCACTTATTCAAGGATTGAATTATGGCATAAAAATCTGTATCATACGTGGAGTATTTTCTCTTGGTCTCGTTCAAATTCTCACTGAAATAGGCAACAAGTCTATTATCCTGGCTTAAAACTGCTCCAATTGCAACTCCACTTGCATCACATCTCACCTGAAATGTCTTTTCAAAATTCGGCAAGACTAGAATTGGTCATTCTATTATTTTATCCTTTAGCATATTGAATCTACTCTTGGCTTCCTCTTTCCATTTAAAAGACTTATGATTCTTCTTTATTGTATCCATCATTGGCGCACAAATTCCACTGAAGTCTCTGATGAAATTCCAATAGAATCTTGCTAATCCATGGAAGCTCCTTACCTCAAACATACTCTTCAGTGATGACCATTCTCTGATTGCTTTCACCTTCTCTAGATCCATCTTCAGTTCATTTGAAGAGATCAAAAAACCTAAGTAAATGAGTTTTGTATTCATAAAGAAGGACTTCTTGATATTTATCAACCACTTATCCTACTCTAGTCTCCTCATCACGAATGTCATGGGCCTCAAATTATCCTCTTTATTCCTTGTAAATATTAGTATATCATCAAGATATAAAACCACAAACTTGCCAATGAAATATTTCAGTATCTCATTCATGAGCCTCATAAAAGTACTCGGGGTATTTGTTAATCCAAATGGAATAAAAATCCACTCATACAACCCTTCATTTGTCTTAAAGGTTGTCTTCCACTCAACACCTTCCCTCATTCTAATCTGGTGATATCCACTTTTCAAATCTATCTTAGAAAAGAAATTTCCTCCACTCAAACAATCCATTAAATAATCCATTCTTGGTAAAGGGAATCTATACTTGATGGTGATCTTGTTAATGGCTCTTAATTCTATACACATTCTACGTCCTCCATCCTTCTTTGGAATCAACATAGTTGGTACTACCCATGGACTCAAGCTCTCCTTGACCAAACTTTTTTCTAAGAGTTCTTGGACTTGGTTCTTCACTTCCTCAATCTCTCGAGGTGTCAATTTGTATGGTTCTTTGTTCAACATACTTTCTCCTAGTATCAAGTCAATATGGTGGTTGATACTTCTGATGGGTGGAAATGAGTTAGGCAAGTCATCCGCCACTATGTCAACAAAATTATCCAACAATTCCTGAATGTCTTCAGGAAAATCATCCATTGAATTACTTGTAATGATAACACTGGGTTTCCTCACCACAAAAAATTGCATCTCATGTTCTTCCTTGACTTCTTTCAAGAGTTCCTTACCACTCATGAGAAGTATGCTTGTGCTGGCCTCCTCCTTCACTTTCTTCTCCTCTATTGGCAACAACATGTGTGTTCTACCATTCTTCTCCAAGGTGTATGTATTATTCCTCCCATCATGAACGAAATTCCTTTCAAACTACCATGGTATTCCCAACAAAATATAGCATACATCCATGGTAATTACATCAAACATAATTTCATCTCTATATCCTCCTATCTTAAATTCAACCAAGCATTGTTTAGTAACCATTACCTAGTGTCCTTTCTGCAACCATGAGACTTTGTATGGCTTCGGATGTGTAGTTGTTTCCAGTTCCAATTTTTCCACCATTTGTGTGGATACTAAGTTATAATTGATCCAACTATCAATTATCACCTTGCCTACTCTGTCTTTAGTCTTGCAAGTTTTTCTAAAGAGACTATTCCTCTGCACTGGCCTTTCAACTTTTGTCTCTCATTTTAAAAGAACCTTCCTCAACATCAAGGATCTTCCATCCTTTGCTCCTTTTGCTTCAACATATCTTCTATGTTCTTCTGAAATGTGAGATTCACCTCCTCCTTCTTTATTTTTCTCGAGGCATTCCCAAGACATATGCCCTATCTTTCCGCAACCATATCATCTTACTTCTCCTCCTCCTCTTCTTCCTATTCCTCTAGAAGTACTTCTTCCACCACCCTGTCTTCCTCGGGAACTTCCTCCTCTTTTTGAGTGATTATGTGGTTTCTTAGTCTTGTCATTAGACTTATGTTCCTGGTCATGGGTAACTCCCTTGCTTTTGTTTCGGGCTAGGATTTTACCTCTTCCTCCCTGGCTTTTTTTTCTGGCCAACTTCAACTCTACTTTCAGTGCAAACTGATAAGCATCCTCCACTGTCTTAACCGACATCATGCTGATCTCATCCTAGATTTCATATCTCATACCATTCATATATCTGGTAACTTTTTCTTCATCTCTCTCTCTTTGTCCAATTTTGATGTCCAGCCTATAGAACTCCTCTGTGTACTCCTTTCTGTCATCCCTTTCTGTCTCAGGTTCTGCATATTCCTAAACATAATGATTTGATAATATTTGGGCATGAACTTAGCCTTCATCTTGGCTACCATTCTGTCCCAATTCTTTATCATATGTTTGTCTTGGCTCCTCCTCTCATCCTATAGTTCATCCCACCACAATGTTGCATTTCCTTTTAGACCGGTGACAGCTTGTTTCACCTTTCTCTCATCATCGACATCTTCATAGTCGAAATTATTATCCATGGATCTAAATTTCCTTCATACATTGGGACCTCTATCTTGTCTCTACCTCCCAATCTAACAACTACTCTTAGAAAGAATTCTTTGGTGACATTCTCTCCTACAACTTCTTCAACTTCTATTGCTTCACTCTCCGCATTGCTGATGTCTCCAACATCAGGTGCTCATCTCTCTGATGCCTCCATCACTTCTAATCTTGCACGAAGTTCTCACATCTCCCTTTCTACAACTCGATTGGCTAAATGTGCTTCCACTCGTCTCCTTGGTGGAATTGTGTTTATTGTCTACCACACACAGAGTACAACTTCAAGTTCTTTTGTCTCCTCTACTTTTCCTACTATCTACAAGAAAATACTCTTCTCTGATACCACTTGGTGCAGACCCCCCTTCTCTCTTAAGGGTTGCATGACCTCCCCGTATAGGATCGATCAATAAAATTAGTCGGATCAACTCTTTGGGCCTATACTAGACCCAAACCGACTTACATAGGTAATTTCCACATATACATAGGTCGTATGAGACCTACAAGTTATCTCCTGAGCCCTGCTCAACTTCCACGTGAATCGAGCACTAGCTCTCCTTTGGCAAGCTCATTTTGTTACATGAACATGGCCGTGACCACTCACCTAACCAAAGTCGGGTCACTATTTTGTGTATTGGGTGTTTGCTTATAATCCAACCCCGATTCTCTGACTTTCGAAATCGCAACATGGGGCCTAGCGCATGCTACTTCCTCCCTTATCCTTCAATGATGTGACCCTTCGCCCTGACCATGGGCCAATCTCCCAAGTGCATCACAATTTCTCATATTGGGAACTCACGATGTGGTTCACCTCCATTCTCCTGAGTTTTGAACTCTCGATGCCTCAAATCTGATGGTCCAAATCCTCCCTCAACCCGATGAATCAGATCAAATTGAGCTCGCACCCGACTCCCGAAATGTGGATGTTTCAGAGTGACAAATCAATGCCTCACACTCCTCTGGATATGACGACCACTATCAAGTCATGAACTTGGATTTTGTGAGCTCCCAGAACTCTTACTTCTGATTTCCCGAGTTGTGAATTCCCAAAAAAATCAAATATATGGTTCAATTCCCTCCTTCAATCAACGGTTGTCATCAAATCGTGATTTCATGAGTCACAAGTTCTTATAACTCTGCCTTTGACTTCCCTGATTCACGAGTCAACAAAACACTGTTCTCTCACCATGTGTTCCCCCTGACAATAAATGACTCCAATTATTTTGGGATCTTGTAACCTCGCTCCTCCTATGTATTTTTCAAAGCTTATCGTTAGTGCACTTTACGATGATTCTTTTGTGATTAGAACGAATGACTGAGATATTTTCCCCTCTGTGCTTTCTCCTCATTGTCAAGATAATGATCAGATGGTCTAGATTTTCCCCCCTGAGCTTACTCCTTCTTCAGAATTAGAAGATTTTCTAAGGATTCAAAGGTTTCAGACTTGATCATTCGTGTGAGTCCATTTCTTGGATCTTGTCCACTCTTATAAAAATAATTATCCCTTCTGAGCTTGGTCTCATGAAGACTTTGACTTCTCGATCACTTCTTGTGTTTCATGGATTTCGATAACTTAGATCCGAAGGATTTTTCGAAGAGAAATTCCTCTCTCCCTCCTTGAATTCTCCTTTTCTATTTCTTCAAATTATTCAAAGTCCCTTCGACACTTAGTTGAATATGGGACATATGAACTCCTTGCACCAGATCTCTACGCAAGGTTCAAATTCTTGTGGATGACTATGCACACCTTCCATGAGTCTCTTTGCACTCCTTGCAAAGGGAAAGTTCCATTTTATCTCTTCTGAGCTTCGGAATCAAAACAGATCTTGTTAACGCACTCCTTGCATTCTGTGTGCACACCTTGCACCACTTCAACAAAAGAGAATCAATTGAAGCTTATCCTAACATTCACAGTTCCTTCTGCTCATAATGAAATTGATTCATTCATTCATGAAAACACAATAAAAGAGAATTGCAAAAAAATGTCCACACCATGCAATGGGTCAATTTTCCTCTGTTATATTCATAAGTGAAAATTAGTACAATTGAAATCAAAATTAAAATTGAAAACTTAGAAATCTCCTACTAACTTGCAGCTATCTAAATTGCAATTATCTAATCTGTAGCCAACCTCATTTGGGCATACAAAACCTTATTTATCTCAGAGGGATGTTAGGTTTTTCCCTTGGCTACCTGTCTACATCAAAACCTAACCTATGGGTATCTTATTTCAGTCACATTCCAAAGCCAGAGTGGAAACTCCCACTTCGCTCCCGATCAAAGCGTTCCTCAAAAGAATTTTTTTCGACGCTGAGTTAAGGCAGATTTCAAAATATCGCTGCAACTGCTAGCCTTGAGGTCTCATACAGATTCCCAGACGCTGATAGGTCCTTCTCTGTTTTCTTTCCAGTGATGCTCCTGCATCATTTCCATACAAGATATCCATATGTATACATAAGTTCCAATGGATACAAACATTTATATGCAGGAATTCTTAAGAAAAGGTGTGTACACCTAGAAAAACATACATATCTAAGTCATGCGATAGAGCATACTTTTCCAGGATTGTCTTAAGTTGTATTTATCATAGTGGGCCATTATCCCTATTACGGGAGCCCTGATTTGACCATAATAAAAGAAGTCAAGTATTGGTTTTCCCTCCAAGTTTTTTCACGGGTTTCTACCCGAAAATATTTGTTTCTTGTGTGTGAGATTTTGGTTTGCTTATTTATTCTTCTGCTACATTTTTAGTTGATTACTTAGCTATGCTTTAATTCAATAAGTGATTTATTTGGAATTAACTATCAGGTGTTGGGTTTAGGGGAAAAATCAACAAATTATTTCTTATTTTGGTTACTCAACTGACTCATGGATCCACTTACAATCTGTAATACAATGAGTAAACTTAGATTATTATTAAATGACACAAAGTTTATCTCCATTATTTTTCATATAATAAATAGTCATAATGGTTCAAGTGGATACATTTAATAGAATGGTGGTACAACAATTCTTTCAATATTTCCTCAAAAACTTACATGTCTGTGGTACTTTATGGGTGTCACCCTCCACTCATGATGTTAGCCTTAATAGGGAAACCTAAGGTTCTAGTAGTGGAGTATCACATCCAACATCAAAAAAACTTTCCCCAACTAGTTAAGAAGAAAGAAAGAAAACATCAACATCACATTGAAAGAAAATTCCACATAGAGCATTGAGTATTTTTCAGGAGAACACCATTAAAATAAGTTTCATTCAAGAAAAAAATACAAGGATAATAAATTATTTCTCATATAATTTGGTCCCTATAATGTGTTGCAAAGGATTGGAAATATTGATTAGAAATTCAAGCTACCTCCATGTGTAATTCAATGTTTCACATTTCTTCATTAAATAATTTAATCAGGGATACGATCCCAATTCATACTATTTTTCGAAAGATTAATCAAGAACAAAAATTTACATTAGAACCAAAAAATTTAATTAAAATATGTCTCAATCAATTAAGGATCCAAAAGAACTATTGAGTACCTCATCATGTCGAAGGACCTACCAATAGAAGATGTCACCTGGGAATATGAGTTAATATTTTTAAAAACGAATAAAAAATAAAGGAAATATGAGGGACACACTTGTCTAAAGAAAATAGGCATGTTATTCATTCATTATCAATACATTCATTATAGATATTAAACATCATTATTCATTTATATCCCTATTTTTCTCATGTATATAGATCAAGGGAAATTAGTTGAATCATCAATTTATCTAGTGCATTTCATTTTTGCATGATATTCCTCCAAGTGGCAAGAAACAATCAATAGTAGAATGAGAAACAAATTTTTGGAGCACATATCTCCAAACTAACTCAATCAAATGTTGAGATACCACAATCCCTTGATCACTAATTCTAGGCCATATAACACTTAGTACATACCCTTGGGACTCCAAACCTTTGACGTCCATTCGAACAAAAATTTCTTAAAATGCAAGGTTAAAAAAAACTCAAGTAAATGGAATCATGTTCAATCCTGCTCCATATATCCCCAAATTTAGGAACATAAATAAACTTTAAACATTATTTTATCGGAATGCATACCTTCAGATGTTGTTTTCACACAAATAGTTTCCTTTTGAAATTATCCTTAATCTTAATTTAGGTTGAACCTATTATTATGCTTGTGTGTTTGTAAAAAAAATAATTCTTATTCAAGTGAATATTTGATATGAAAAACCATCACTAAATTTGAGCCTAAATGCACTAGTACTATTGTGACAATGAGTGACTTACCTGTGTGACCACCATAGGTAAATCCCACACCTGCACTTATAAACAAACATAGTATTCCATATTACTACTTACTCCAAAATAAACTTCATGAATGCTTAATGTGCAACAAGACCATACAATTATCTATCAAATTATGTCAATAATAGGTGTTTTCTTCCTCTTTTATAAAGTATCACCCAAATCATACCCTTATATCCACCTCTAAATAATCACATAGTACTTTAGAATGTATTATTTATATGGCATGGATCCTCTACTGTATCTAGTAGAAGTGTCACCCATCATAGTGTGACTACAACAAGCATTAAAATTCCTAATGATATCTTCAAGTAAGTATGAGTATAAATACAACCATATTCGAAACTTTTGTCATTAGGCTCTATGACCTTAGTCCTCATTTGGGTGGTCCTGAGCATATGGAAGGTACATTGATCTTGAGGTAACTCAATTATTGTTTTGAATAAGCATTTTTATATATGGTTGATATATTTAATTGATCATTTGAGAAAGTTAAATCCTACTCAAATCCATCCATGTCTTAACAAGTCTCTCAACCCTAGGAATTGAATGTACATAACCACAATTTCATAGTTAAGTATAACTCCAACCCTCTTTTAGGAATTATAGTATCATAGGAATAACAATATTTATAGTATAATATTAGTGATTGATTTTGTTATCTCCTCAAATGAAATAGTCAAAATTGTTAATTTTAGGTGATAGGAGGTCATTGAAAAATACTTTTCTAAATTTTTTAAGGTTCATTTTTTAGCGTTATGTCTGTAATAAAATTTGAAAAAACATTCGATTTCTCTTTTTCTTCAAAAAAATCAAAACTCAGGTTTCAGTGGATAATATATTTTCCAAAAGGTCTTCTAAGCCACCGAAATCCTAGCTTTTGGCAGCTTAAACACGAAATTTGGGGCTCTCCTAGCCACCGAAAGCACAGAAATTCTGTGTTTTTACTAGGTTGAGTCATCATTTTCAAGCAATAATTTTGAGAAACTGGAAGATCATTTTGAGAAATGGTCGGAGGTTTTTGTGCCTAACATGTCAAATACCAATAACCTCTCTCAATTGTCCTACAAGTGTCATATATTGGGATAATCAAATTCATCTCTGAGCCCTAATTTTCGGATCTCAGAATTTACTTATTTTAGACATGTTTTTGAAATGAATATCACGGCCAAATAAAAACGAATCAAAAATATCTGAGAGAGGTTTTTTCTAACAACAAACCGATTTACAAAAACCTCTCTAAGTTTTCCAAAATCTATTCTTATTTGAGAAATATGGGTGAGTCTTTGAGAGGAATATTTTCAGAATTTTTGGTCGCTTAGGTAAACATTTCAACTATTCATTAGCCACCAAAAAAAAAGACATGGCAAAGAGGCATTGTTTTCACCCAAATCATACTTTTTGATTGGGGAAACACATGGGAATGTTTTTAAAATAAATATAATAATTATCAAAAGTCATATTATCTTCCTCATCAAGTTTTGAAGGCATATGATAAGGTAGTGAAGCCAAATGGAATTTATTTTCTTGACAGAAATCGCCTAGCTGTCAAACATAGATCTTGAGTTCCATGATCTTCACCTCAAGACTACCAAATAATTCTAAGAGGGTCAATTCGACCTACAATGATCCTGATTGTCATAATTTTTTTTATTATTTTCAGTTTAGTTATTTTCAGATCCATTTTTATAGGATCCTGAAATTGTGATGAAAAGGCTATAAAGCCTGATATCTTTGATACACCAAGTGGGGGAAGACCGTCTAAGGACTCTGGTTCAACTTTAGGTATGCTAAGAAACTATAATGATCCCAAGCCAAATTCTTTCTTGGAATCACTAACCACTACTGATCTATTGATGTGCAGGTATTTATTGAGTTATTAAGTGCATACAAGATTCATCAACACATGAAGATCACAATATATTCAAGATGTAGAA
>CBVK0103038104.1:3652-22840 GCA_900067695.1 Picea abies | reverse complement strand
GTTGATAGGTTAGTGAATAAATTTGGTCAAACAGTTTAATCTTGGCCAAAGTAGCTAGGTTATCGTAATAATTAATCCAACAGTCTAAGAAGAATTAATATAATAGTTGATTAGGTTAGGAGTTAGGTTAGTGATGTTTATTTCAATAAAGAGTGAAAAGGGATTGTTAAAATACCCTTTGTTTAAGTTAAATTTGTTATTTTTACCTTGGGAAATAAGACCTTGGTGAAAAAGGGGAAAGGGTAAGCTTAGCGCTACCCATTGTATAATTTTATCCTAAGTTTTCTAATGGATAAGAAATTTTTTCGCATAACGACTAAAGGATGCACAAGTTCCATCAACAACATCTAGCAGTGCTCAAATCAACAGTCCCCAGAGCATTTTGGACCCCCCCCCCTCCCCCGATCTTTCTGCCTTTAATGGTGGGGGGGCATTTTGGCCCCCCCCCCCTCCCCCGATCTTTCTGCCTTTAATGGTGGTGGGGGGGGGTCCGAAAAAGTGGTTTTCCCCGCGCTGAGCCCACCTTACATGTCACTCTCTTCGCATTTCGTACCCTGCCCCACTCAAATCCTCTTACCACCTACCCCCCCCCCTCTGGAATCCTGCCAAACCACTACCTAATACCACCCACCTCAATCTGCCAACGTACCCCACTATCACCTATCGCACATCACACCCCACATACCCGTTAGCCAATCAATGCCCTCCCCATGACCGTTAATCGTCCCATCATCACCGCACACCATAACAAACACCTCCATTTCACTCTAAAACCCTGTTTCTTCACCACTGTGACATTATTTGCATATCCATACACTGTCGACACCACGCCAAAGCCAGCTTTCAATCCAACTGTCACCAAAGTTCACTGACGACATGTGCAATTAACCTGGGTAATTACAGTCCTCCATTAATTCACCTTAAAACTCTGTTAGTCATGTCCCCTAAAGCCAAATCCGTTGAGACGTCTGAGAATCTGATTCTTCCCCCTCTTGTTGACGTGGATCGTGTTCCCCTAGCAGATAAAGATTACAAGATTACAAAGCCGAAGTGTGAATTTAACTTCTTCGAATTACACTTATGGCTAAAGGATATCTTCCTAGATCAGAGCCACGAAATTGGACTCTAGGAGTCCAATTTTCCTCTGTACATGTTCCCTCAAACCTTCCACTTCCTTGAATTCACTCTGAAATGCCAATCCCATTATCTTCCCGACCAAAGGGCCATAGTTTCCTCTTATGGCGAAACCCTGTTCACCATTACCCCCAAATCCATTAATCAGATGCTACATATCCAAAGAAGCGACACTGCAATCCCATTTTCCATCAAGGACCTGAACCACATGTACTAGAATCTCTCCTTCCCCCAAAGAACCCATATTTTCAAGATCTTTCTTCCAGAAGACGCTCAATTGCCCAAGAAAAATCCTCCCTATCCATCCTCCATTTTCTCTGTCAGGGAAAACCATATAATTTCTATCCTCTATTACATGTTAGGATACTTCTTGGATGAATGAGTTGATGAACCTATCTTAGGTTTTTTTTTCCATTTTTTCCACAGAAGAAAAGGCCACAACTCAATTTGATTTCAGTCAATTTATGGCTGATAACATACATGATCAGTTTTTCAGGTTTTCAACAGAAGGAATGTTCATATATTCTTCAGTGTTGGTGTATCTATTCTTATCATTAATATTTTTGTGGGAAGAAAGGTTTGGAGGAATCGGAGGAACCACAGTATCTATTCTTGTTTTTTCATTCAAACAGGTTTTCATGTGCTTTTCAAAAATTGGACCAGGGAGGAAACCCACAGCCAGTGACTTCATGGACCTCACTAGTGAGGAAAAATTCAACTGAATTCATCTTCAATGATTTTATTGACCATTTTTATCACCCATTTTTTTGCATGCTGAGAAACAGAACAGGGCCAAGAATTAATGAAGAAGTTCAAAGAATCCTTCACCTCTCTAATCTAGCAAAAACAAGATGTTGGTATATATATCAAAACTGCACTGAAATAAGAGTGTATGGATGTGACATGCCACCAAAAAAACTGCCAAAATATCTCCCTGTAGGGATCTTTTCATTGGAATACATCAGGCAGATGGTGAACTCTGATTATATCCATTTTGTTTCAGTCAAGAAGAAACAACAACTCATAATCAAGACCCAAATTGGCTCTTTCATATGCAACAACAGAGTTGCAGGAGAAGAGGCAGACAACCTCTTGAAGCATATGAGTTTCACTCAGAGTTTCACATGGAATTATGACCCATTTGGTGTCATCTTAAATCTCAGGGTCAAACAAAGGAGAACTCCTTATGCTCACATACAAAAGCTAGAGGTAGAAATATATATGAACCAGACCGAATGGCAAGAGAACAATTTGTTGGAGACAAAAGAACAGACTCTCCCTACCACTGCTTCACATACCAACACACCTCAAATACAAACAGAAAAGAGAGAAAGGAAATAAGTTTCCCCTTCAGTCACAGAGGTGCCAGTTGAAGACTTCCATGTCTATAGAAAAAGGGCCAAAACCAGTCACACACAAGACCTGCTCAAAGAAGGAGAAATATAGTCCACCATAGTCATGGAGGGACCACATTCCTCAACCTTTTCAAACAGTCAATTCATAGTGTCCACATATTCATCTAAAAAAAAAAACAACAGCACATATGCTCAGTTTTGGAAGCAGACATCTACTGCTCAACACAGACTATTGTCAGCATTTGACGTAGAGAAAGGAAGAATGCAAATGGAATTCCTGCAAGCATAAATTCCTCATCCCAAGACAGTTGTTGACTACAACAAAACTTCCTTTGAGTTTGATGTGAATGAGGCCCATCCAGTGGACCAAATGGACATGCACGGGCAAACAGGGGAAATGATATTCTTCACCTTGAAAAACACCGCATTGACTGCTTCAAAATTGTAGGTGTCTTTGAATAACATTCAGTCCCAATTGAAGCTAGATAAAATCTATTCTCTAGCCAAGGACAACAAGATCAAATCACTAGAAGAATTGGTGTTGAAGATTGGGTATAACCCATCAAATGTCAAGGCAACTGAGGAATTATTAAAGAAGAAGAATGTTGATATCGCATCCTTTAGAAAGAAACTAAAGCTTCCATATACTGAAGATTCACAAGCAAGAGAGGTGGTTGAAACTAAAGGCCACAAAGAAGAGATGTTGAATATTATCATGGAACAAAATGCACAAATAAGAGAGATGGAAGTAGAGATGGACAAATTGATAAAGGAGAAATAATAGAGTGTGAAGATGGCCATTATCTCACTAGAGGCAGTCCCTTTGACAGGAGTTAGACAATTAAAAACAGCTACATCAGTAGAGATTCCATCAGCAATCCCAGTAAAAGTTTTAGATGCATTTGAGAAACTTGTGAAGTCTATGGAAGACATGTCCCTCCAGGGGGAGGAGATCAGAAAACTGCAAGAAGAAGTAAAAATCCTCCAAGAAATAAAATCTATGTTCAAGACCAGTTATCATGCAGAAATGCATAAGTCTCGGAGACTTAGTCAACAACTACAGCAGCTACAGAAAGAGACTGTCATGGAAAAGACCTTAACTGAAGCTAAGGAAAACATCTGGGTGGATATCAACAAGTCTATGGCAGAAATTTGGCCATCCATACAGATCATCTTTGAACAACATGAATTGGTACAGAAGGCCAGAGAAGCAATTGGGAAAATAAGAGAGGAGCTAGGAGAAAGACCTACAAAGGCCACTGAACTCATCAGATTCCTAAAATCCAAAAACAAGCAGGAGCTAGAAGAAATGGAGATTTAAGATAGGATTGAGACCATCCTTGAGATCAAGAAGGTCATGACTAAGAAAAGATTGATGTTGCAAATAGAAGAGAAGGCTCAGGTGATATACATTGGAGTGCAGATATTTTTCAATAAGATTGAAGTACTACATAAGAAAGGTTTTCCTCGACTATTAGTACTCAATGAAAAGCTAATCACTATGTCATATTACAAGCAGAAGATCGGTGCAATAGCAAAGGACAGTTCCAAAATTGTAGGGATACAGGGAAGCATTACTGGTAAAGCTTTCCTAGAGACACTACAGTTGGACCTGAGTATTCAGCATGAGATAAAACATATCTTCATCACCAAGCCCACTTTTTCCAATTATAATGAAATGGATGAGATATACAGAAAGTTACTCAAGGTTTCCATCCCAGGTAAAAAGAGATGGGAATATATATGTTCTTTACTTGAGTAAAGATAATTTTGAGGTTCGAGTCAACATGGAGCAGCAGCCAAAGTCAAAGATATAAGTCACCAACTACTTCCACAAAATCAACACCAAGGATCCAAACAAATCAACAGAATTCCTATATTTTGTAATTTGAGATCTAATTAGTTAGATATTTTCTCCATAATATCCCAGTCATTTATGATAGGATCAGATGTAAATTATTTTATAAATACTTCTTTCTTCAAAGTATTGAGGGTTTATTTTTGCACCCAGGAGCTATTGTGTAAACTTTACAAAGGATCAACCAGTAATAAAACAGGCTAGTTCACAGAATTCTTGTGTCAGATTGTTGGTGATGTTTCTCTTTCTTTGTTGAATGTTTTCTTATTCTCTGTGATCATTTATGTATTTCGAATTCTAATCATTAAAAGGAACTCAATAGAACATAATTTATCTTGTATACTCTGTCTCTGGTCTTTTAATGATCTATATGTGTTCATCTGAAATTGAGTAAGGAAATTCTTAACTGCTCCTTTGCTTAGTGGAATCTCATATCTTTTATGTCTTATTCACCTCATTTAATCTCAATAGATCCAACATTTTTACTACCTTTCCCTGTGAAGAAAACCTCATGAAAAGTTGAATCTGATCCTCATCTTTAATACAGACCCCATATCCCAATGGAAAACTAATGCATTCTTTCAGCCTACTATTACAAACAAACAAACAAATTCAAACTATCATAACTAGCCTAACATTTAAAACTTAAACAAATATAAATCTTACTGAGATATCCCTCTCTGAGGCTGACAAGGCTAGATCCCAACTTCAAAAGTGGTTTTGATAGTTACCTCTGTCAATTTCTTCTACCCTTCAACAACCTCTGGGAATTATAGAGTGATAACAACGTGCAGTAAATGCATGTCGCTTCCTCACCCAGCCCTATTCAATTCCATGTACGAGCCAACCCATTAACATAACATGCACCATTAAAATCAAACCATATCCAATCTAAAATTCAATGCCATATCCTTTGTATAGTGCACCACCCGAGACATATCATAAATATACGTTAACCTTATGCCATAACTTCAACAATAATCATGTATTAACATTACCATGTGTGCCTCCATATATACTCTTTAACAAAGCGCATAGTATAACAGCTAGGTCCACCACTTGTATCAACTCATATATTCATTTAAAGTTTATATGTAATCTTTTATCATGGCCTTAGGACTTATCCATAGTTCCTTTTTTTTTGTTTTGATCAAGCTCCCATTTTATTATCCTTTGCATAAATCATATATGGATTAGTAACCAATCTTATAACATAACATAGCATGGCACCTGTAAACAATATGATTCTCGTAACCATAGAAATTCCATGTATCGCAAGTAAATATCAACAACATTTAGCAACAATGCATTATGACCAAATCCCCTTTTGCGGATTGGTCAACAGACAATTGTAATAGGCAGAATAAGAAGTCAGCCCCAGCAGTTATTATTGAGACCTAGAAATAAAATAAAGGTGGGTTTACCCACCCAGAGTGAGTAGTCAGCCCTACCAGTGAAGACCCTTCACACGTGCTAGACTTGTATATATAGAGAGGCTAGCACCTCAATTTATCACACAACACACATGCTCATTTCTAAGAATCAAGCTGCAACTTACCAGTTGGAGTGAGGGAAAAGAGTGGAGCATCTTTTGGAGAGGACTAGTCTCTTGTGAATGTGTATTTCTCAATGATCTTGTTCTTATGTTGCTCTTATCTATTGAAATGTAAAGAACTATAATAATGGCATAAACATTAACAATTAGGCCCTCCGGTTACTAAAATTCTTTAACTTCGACTCAATGCAGTGATTAGCCCCAATGTCCAAATTGACCCTTCTCATGAAAAATAGTAGTGATGTGAGGTCTCGATTACTTGATCAACCCCAATTTTAAAGTCAACTTCCTTTCTCGCAACCTTTTCTTCACACGTGTGGAACAATATTTCGTACTTTTTTGCATATGTGGAACTAATTGCCATACTTTTTGCACATGCAAAGCCCTTTTTAAAGTTCAATGGTGATTAGGACTTTCCTTTGCAAATCTTAGTGATATGGGGTCTTGATTCCTAGATCGAGCCTCCACTAAGAGAATTTGTGTCTTGATTTTTTGTATCGGGCTTGACTTCAAAAGTAGGCTAGCCCTCACCATTGATAGTGATGAGGGGTCCCAGTTTCTTAATCGACCTCGATTCATAGACCTTTTCCCCATTTCTTTTGAATTGTTCATATTTGAGAAAACTTATTGATGTTTTTAATAGGCTTATTTGGAGTATGCAAGTTACTTGTACTTGCATGCACATTTGAAAGCGTGACTTACCAATGACATATGCTTGAACCACCACCTTTCAAACTTGAAATAATGGAATGATTTTCAAGGCATGAATCAAACTTGCACATATCAAAAATTATGGTTTGACAAGTGATTATTGTGATCTGATAATTTATTTCTTTTAGTAGCACTCAAGGCAACATAACACTAAAAATGTTTTAGTTTGAACATTCAATGGAACAATTTTGGTACGAGTCATCCTTGTAGGCAATCCTTGTTTCCAAGTTTGAAACTGTGTTAGGAGTTCGCATTCAAGATCGAGGACTACATCCCAATTATTATGACGTGCATATCAAATAGGGGTTAATATTTTCAAAAACCTTTCAAATTTAGTTGATTTTATTTTCAAACTTAACTTTGTATACATTATTTTGGCTTTGCTAACATTTCGAAGGAAATTCTATACAACCTCCAAGGGAAGCGAGAAAAGGAAGAGAGATCCTTAGGAGAGATCTGTTGTGAATCATCTACAAGAGGTAATCAAAATTCTAAATGACCCTAAGTAAATAACACAAATCAGTGGGCGAACAATTACAATAGTAGATAAAGAAGAGGAAGCACGGAAAAAGAACCCAAAAGATGTTGAACTTGAAAGAGAAAGAGCAAAGTTCAAAGTTGAAGATATTACTAAAGGAGAAGAAGAACCAGTTGAAAATTATAAAGCCAACTATAAAATTTGTAAAATCATTGAATATACCTTTAAAGTACAAAACAAATTAAACTTGGTGTAGAGGAAATTCTACAACAGAGTTGAACATTTACAAACCCTAGGGCTAGACATTGTGGAGGTCAAGAAATATGTCCAAGTAAGGGAATTGGAGTATCAACAAGATGACTTGCAGTTCAATATGGTAAAATATAGGCAAGATGTACTAGATGAAATTCCTTATGATGTTCCTACTATTACTACGCATGCTCTACAAGAGATGGAGTCTCACCTCAAATAGTGGAAACTGAAATCTCACAAGGTTATCCAAGGGATAACTTGTGAGGTTGAGATTTTTGCTAAAATATGGAAACACGTAGAGAAAACAATAGATGAATGTCACTGCCCTTTTTTTGGACCTAGAAATAAGTTATTTCCACGAGCATGACTGTCCAAAGATTTAGAAAGCTATTTGGCTCCAATAGAAAGGATATTAGAACCCTCCCTGAGATTAATGAATCAACCATCTAGAGATTTATCAAAGCTCCTACCATGCACATAACATTAATTAAGACTATATTGCCTAAAATGGATAAATATGAGAAAATGATAAGCCAAAGAATTACATCATACAGATCCTCCTTCCAACAACATACCTTTTCATGTGGGGAAACAATTATATTGGATTTTGATACATGGGTGGCCTTTGTGAGAAAATGGAGAAGGGAAAGGGATGCAACTTCATCAAGCCAAATAGGCAGTCATCCTATAGAGGAAGATTCATGCAGCCCAAAAGGGAAGGCTAATAGTGAAGTGGAAGGTCAAGATAGTCAAAGGGATTTGAATCATCTTTAGCGAGAATAAGATAAATCAATAAGTGAAACCAATAGACAAGGAGGGGAAACAAATATTCATCCAAGTGTATCAAGCTCATAATTACCCCTCGACGCCAACCATGCTCCCCTTCCCCCAACCTTTTTATTTTTTATAAATGAGATGAACTCGAATTGTATTGTAAATTGTTTTCAATATTAATCAAGAAGCCAACTGACCACTTTTTGGGGATTCAATCTGGTGTATATGTGGTGTAGGACTATTCCTTGCTTGATGTACTGGGATGGTCGTGAGATTATTTACTTTTTCTATAGATCGTTCTCATGCAATAAGAATTAAATCTTGTTGTTATGATTCAATTAGTTTCTAGTTGTGAATATGAAATGCTTGCTTGTCAATAAATTAAGTCTAACTTGATTTTATTATTGGTCATTTTTTTATTGTTTTAGCCATTAATTCTATAGTAAACTACTTTATGTTTTGATGGTTGAAATGGTTACTTGTTTTGTGTTCACTTTCTGTTCTAAAATCCTAGTTGTAGATTAGGACCACATATAGTGGTTAGTTTTAGGAATACATTTTAGGATTTAATCGCATGAGCTTAAAGCTCGTACTTTTCATTTGGCAGATGGGCCAACATATCAGAGAAGGTTTCTATACCAAACAAAGAAAGAGTTGTTGGGGCCTTATCTTTGGGAAAACTCCCATAGTTTGACACAATACATTTTTCCACATCAACAACCTACTACACCATCGGAGAGAATCTCCATGGATTTCATGGGTGATTTACCAAGAACTAGGAAGCGACATGACTATCTATTTGTGGTAGTTGATAGGTTTAGTAAGATGTGCATTTTCATGCCTTGTAGAAAGACTACCAAGAAACAAGATGCAACAAACATGTTCTTTGAAAATTTATAGGTGCACTTTGGGATACTAAGGAGCACCATCTTAGATGGAGATACCATAATTTTTAATGCCTTTTGGATTACATGTTGGGAGAAGATGGATGCCTAGTTGAAGAGATATACAACTTTCCATCCACATACAGATGGGTAGACATAATTAGTGAACAAGGCATTGGTTTAATTTTAGATATGCTACAATAAGAAGCATCTAAAGACCTTGGACAAAAATTTGATTTATATTTAGTGCTCTTATAACATAGCATTCCACACCTCTACCCGTGAGTCCCCTTTTGAAACTTGCTTTGGAGATTTACCACCTTTTCCCTTAGATGTTGTATATGGATAATGGGGAGGAGTGAGGGAAGACACCATAGGAGAAGCAATGAAGGTTGGAAATTTTTTTGGTAAGATCACACAAATTCATTTACAAGTACATGAGACATTTAAGAAGTCGTAGGAAAAATACAAGGCTTGAAATGACCAACATTGGATTGAGAAGACATTCAAGGTGGGAAACAAAGCCTTGTTGTATTTGAGCAAATAAAAAGGGTACATGGTCTTGGTAAGAAGATCGAGGCTCCATTGTATGGTCCTTTTGAAGTGTTGGAGAAGGTAGGTGATAATGCCTACAAACTTAGTCTACCACCATATATGCACATTTACTTGGTAGTGAATATGGAAAATTTGGAACTCTATGAACCTTCAATGGTAGATCAAGAAACTTATGAGCAATTCTTACCTACAATATAGAACTTAACACAATAATCTTAGGCAGAGTTATTAGAGGATATTGTTTTGTAGAAGAAATCCAAAACAACTAGGCATGGGTGGCATGAACTTTGGTAGGTTGGGTTGAAATGACAACTTCCAGGTAAGGCCAGATGGCACTCCAGGGAGAAGGTAGAGGAAAAAATTCCTCACCTCCTCTAGTAAAAATATTATGGGGGTCAAAAACCTACCAAAATGGGGAGGTATGATACAAAAAGGATCATGATATAATTTGTCATCTATTTTGGTACTTTATGGGTGGAAAATTGGAGCTATTGGCTTGTAGAGACAATTTTAGGGACAAGTCTTGTTTTAGTGATTTGGCGTCCAAAAACTTCCATAGTCTATTTGAGGCATCAAATGACAATTTTTAGGGTCAAAACTTTGTGACAAAATTCATAATCTCTCAATGTTTTTCTACACATTGAGAGCTTTCCAATGTGCAAATATCATCTCAAACGTTGGAGTTCATACAAGGAAGTTATACCTCTGACAAGTTGACCTATATAGTGGACCACCATTGTACTGAGAGGATTCCACATCAATGTCCATTACTCACACATGTGGAATTTCTAGAAGATTCTAGAGGGTCCAAAACCATAACCCTAATTAGGAGTTGAGGCATGCAAAATCTATAACCCTGACCCTAGACAACTATCAGGGCATTGCTAAATACTGTGCCACTAGGAAAGGAAGGGGTTCCATTCTTATTATATTGATGATTCTTCCATGGTGGAGAGGAGTAAGGGAGTGGGTTATTGGAGCATAAAAAAGGAAGTAGAGGACCCTATAGCAACCATACATGCCAAAGTGTCCATGGTGAGTTCACTTTCTTTGTATTGCATTTCACAAATAAGAAGAAAAGAGCAAGGCATGATCCTCACCTTTTGGTTGGGTTTTCCTAGTGTACATATTGTGTTCATTATGTGTATGGTGTATTGTTTCCTTTGGATTATTTCATGTTAGTCTCAATTCACTTCAATGTTTCATGTGCTAAAATAGTATTGTTAAATTTTAACCTTAAGTAAACATTACATAACAAGATTTTGCAAAAACTTGTAAGCTTTGTTGTGATGAATTTTTCTAGTGGAATATCCACAATGGTTTATAGATCATGCCTCCATAAAGATCCCTTCTTCATTATTCTCAAACATCTATGCAATCTCTCTTTCTAATTCTTTCATATCCTTGTCTAAACTCTTATGTGTTTTTGTTGCCCAAACAACCATTCCTCCTTTAGCCTTCTTCAAAAATGCCACAAATTGAAAACTCACTATCTCGCTAGACCCTCCATCATATATTTTCCATTATCTTCTAATAAAATGTTGAAATTGCTCCTCTTCAAGTCAACTTGGATTGACTTTGAAAGAATTGGTAGGTTTACAATCATACTACTCCATTAGAAGAAGTAGAGGGGAATGATCAATTTCAATTTCAACAATAAGTTCTTTAGACACTAAAAACTATCTAGTGTCTTGGATACTCTAGCCTCACCAGTCCTATTGTTTCCCTTAGTTGCCTTGATCTTGAGTGGTTCAACATCCATTAATACTACAACTTCAATCTTGTGCTTAAAGAAATCTACCAACCAGTCCAATCTAGTAGATTATTCCTGCACTTTCTATCTATTCAAAGTGAAAATTTAAATCTACTTGATACCAACACTTTCCTCCTTGTTATAATCCAATGAGAAAAAACCCTCCTAGAAGGCTTTCCTATCATCATAAGGAGAATAGCAATTTACAATCTAGATCTTATCCACTAAGCCTTTAAACATGAAATTTTTCCATATACTTGAGGCAATGACAAACGAGTTAAGGAAAGGCATATACTTCCTCCACCTAATAAGAACCCCACTAGAAATAGCTACCACATCTAAGGATGTGAAATCCCAAACTTTTAAGAGTTTACCCAATCACCTAATGAATTTTTTCCCTTCCCCCATAGCCTCCTACAGTAGAATCACATTTGGCTTGTGCAACTTGACTCAACAAGCCAAGGCCATTGTTGTTAAGGCATTGCCAAGACATCTTATATTGATGGATAAAATAATCATGTATCACACTTGTTTTGGGTTTGTCCCGCTCCAAGGACCCCTTTAATCGACCTCTACTTTCCTTGTTGAATCTCTTTTGTTGTTCTCTTAGGTATGATGTAAAAATGATTCCTCCCAGTTGAAGAAGAGATTCTATCCTTGATGGGATCTAGTCCAAGTCCCCCTTTGAAACATGTACATCCCATATGGATTTCTCCCTTCCTGGGTCTGAAGTGGTATCTACTAAAGTTTCTAGAATAGTCCCTACACCACACAAACTCGAAACAATATCCTTTTTATCTGAATCTTCACTAGAGGAAATCCCATAATCATAAATAGGGCTCACATTCTCCTTTCCAAAAATTGTGCTAGGATTTATTTGCATAATTACAGGATCCCTATCACTCTTCCTGACCCAATGCATAACCATTGGGATTTTTTCTATCTCTATAGGGGTTGGAAAGGGTTCCTTGTCCTTAATATTCATAATTAATTTGTTTGAAGGAGGACAAAAAACAAATTTTATTTCAAGAGACTTACCCAAAATTTTGTTAGCCACCTCTGCCAAAAACTGCTCAAATTATTTTGAAACCTTGGCTTATGAGCTTGGAGAAGGCCAACTTTGCATAGAATACAATAACAGTCCCTTTACAATTTCTTCCTTTTCCATATTACAACATTAACTTCTCAAATTCTTTTGAAACCTTGGCTTATGAGCTTGGAGAAGGCCGACTTTGCATAGAAGACAATAACAATCCCTTTACAATTTCTTCCTTTTCCATATTACAACATTTCTCTGAAGAACGAAAGTGAGATACCTTGTCCAACTTCAATTCCATTTGGGATGAATCAACTCCCTTCTATGAATTAATATCCACTAGCCATTCTACCTTTAATTTAACTTCCTCAACTCCCTTCTTAGTAAGTAGTTCTTCCAAATTCTCCTATGAAAAGGATGAGTACAATCTTCCACAATATGACCATGTACATGACAAGGTGCACATTTAAAAGGCACATTGATATAATCCAAACTTAGGGAGATCACATAACTACTGACTATAATATTCAATACAATTGACAAGACCCTCACTTATATTCACTTATACTAATATTATGACTTGTTTTCCTATATACATTGGACTTGAAGGATAAGTTGATGTCCAAATCTCACACTAGGCTATTGCCTATCTACCTCAAGAGGCTTACCAACTTAACCATATTATAATTTTCCTGGCTACCTCCAATCTATGATCAAAACATGTAGACCATGCCCTCGATGATAAAAACATTGATCTCCCAAATCAATTGCCTCCTAAAATATTCGATGCATAACCTTGGAGCAAAAAATGAATCTCATCCAACCTTTGGCTAACAAATGAAAAGTAGGGCCATACCCAAACAAAGGGGATTAAACCCTCAAAATCCACCCATTTAAATATATCTCTGAGATCTGGTGTCCATGGAAATTTCCTATCAAAACCTTTCTAGATGATCAAAATCTGGACCAGGGGTCAAATTTTAGCTCAAAAATAAACATTCTCGGAATTGCCTCAAAACAAACAGGAGCATAGCCCTCATCGTCACGAACCCAACGCAACGCGTTTGGGTTCAAACGGACGTCGGATGAGAGAGATATGGCGATATGTTCGAATCGCCAAACAGGAAAAAAAAAATGAGTGTTGACTGTGCAGTTCGTACAGTCCGTACGGATGATGACGTGGCAGAGACCGTACAGTGACATGGCATTTGGTGACATGGCATTCAATCATTGGCAGATGTGGTCGAATCAAATTTTGACACGTGGCATTTATTGGAAAAATGGTGTGGTGCCACGTGGCCCAGTGATGGGTTGCCACATGGCACCGTTGTAATTGGTTATTAGTTCAAAATTTAATGGAGTCCATGGGGATCGAACCCCGCACCTCCTCCTCCTCCTCCTCCTCCTCCTCCTCCCACCACGTAAATCCTTAACAAAGTATGCATGACCTACATACCACGCGATGGTTCTTATTTAATATATATGTTTGTTTATATTTAAAGTTGAATTATGTGTGGGTTGGCGAGGGGGTTCGGGCTGGGGCTTAGCCCCAGCCCCCGGTCGCACTTTTTATACCATATGACCTTAGTATTTCCACATGCGGGAATTGATTTATGTAAACTTTTAAGCCCCTGGTCTTATGTGTCAACCCATGTGACCTTGTCCCTGTGCGCGCAGGGTTTTAAAAGAAATGGTTAGCCCATGGTTTTGGGTGCTTACCCATATGCCCAAGGCTTTGGCGGTTAGGGGTTGGGCGTGCCCTAACCGTTCGATAGTTTATCTCGTTTTGCGGTTACACGCATGTGCTAGGTTTTAGCACGAATTTGGAGCGTGTTCTTGATTAGAGCACACAGAGGTGCATTTTGGCGAACCAAAGACAACAAGCTTGAAGGAAGAGAATGGCAGGAGACCTATCTTCTTCATTTTTTGGCCAAATGAGGTGTTGTAAAAGCCTAGATAGGGGTTTTTGGACGTTCTGAATCCATTGGCACTATTTTCACAGGCATTTGAAGACTTATTTTGCAGTTTTTTAACCATTGAAGTTTCAGGAAGCTCAAGGGAGCTTGAAGCCCTCATTGTTTGAGGTCATGCTCAGATGAGCCTATCTTTGTTTTCTGTGATTGAAGAATCATTTTTGACTAATTAATATGCTCTGAACACTTTGGGATAGGTTTCAGATCCATTTGAAGACTTTTACAGGTGTTTTTTCCACAAAGAAGCTCAGGGAAGCTTAAGGCCACATGTAGAAGAGGTCATGCCCAGATGAGCCATGATCCGTTTTCAGAGTTATATTAGTCATTTTTGGGGTTTTTATGTATTATGATCCCAATGGTACAGCCAGAATTTCCATTGGAGTTGAGCAGCATCTTGTAAAATATTTTTTGACAAATTAATCCCAGAGAGCCAAGTCCATTGATGGAGGCTCAAGGAGATGTAGCCCAGAGAGGGGTGAACTCCTTTATCATCTTGTTCTTGTTGTGAGTTTTTGTTGGTTATTGTTTGTTGCAAGTTATTTTTGATGTTGTATTTATGAAAACAACATATTTAATCTTGCAAAGACCTCACACATAACCATTTAAAAGAAGCATAAACTTGGCACATAATTTATCTTGCATATTTTAACACATGGAGCAAGGTCCTGTAAAGTTTTATTTTCATGAAGTAGAGGGTGCTTGCATAGCATAACAAGTCAGCCTTCTATTTTCAGATCACTAGAATATTTTAGTGCTCACTCAACCGTTGGGTCTTCCCCTAGCCTCCTTAAATGTTCAATTCATAAACCTTGGAGTGAAAAATGAATCTCATCCAACCTTTGGCTAACAAATGAAAAGTAGGGACATACCCCAACATAGGAGCCTAAACCCTCTGAATCTACCCCTTTAAAGATATATTTGAGATTGAGTGTCCATGGAAACTTCCTATTAAAGCCTTTCTAGAATATTTTAGCGCTCGTTGAACTATTCGGTCTTCCCCTAGCATCATCTTTGTCTTTGAAACCCTTTGCTTCACCTCTTTTCAAGATCCCTTATGGTTCATTTCTTTGCGAGTAACCAAATTCTGGACTAATAACCTCATCTCTCCACATAGATCCCACATATCTAAACCCCAATGAATAATCCAAGACCCTCACATAACCTCCACTACATTTGGGCTAATCCCATCCTTTGATGGGCTTGAACTAGAGCTTTTGCGCTTGTGATTTATGGTGAACAAAACCATGAAACTTGCCTTGAGATGAAAAATCGCCACTGCATTTTCTGGAGAATGAATCCCTTGAAACTCATCTTTGTTACGGAAATATTCCCTTGTGGACAGGTGAAATTTCCCTTGGATTATTGACCCCTAAACCAAGACAGAAACGATCACTTGAACACTAAATTCCTATAGATTCATTTTATCCATCAAAAAAGAGAGAGGGAGGAGAAGTATGATGTACCTCATATGCAACGTTTATCCAAGCTCCTCGAATTCGTGAGTTCTAAATAGTACCTACAATGAACAACAAGAAACAAATGACTATCTCCTACTCTAACGGATTAGACAAAATCAATCGATCTATGAAGATTAATACAAGCATAAACCAGCACATGTAAACACATACTTGAAGGAAATATGCCAATTATATTAATGAGAAATTCAAAAGGAAACTTACAATCTTTAGATGATGTTGCAGCAGCCTCTCCAAGTCCTCCTTGTCCAACCCTTGCTCGAAAGATCCACAATCAAAATAACAATGCTTTGTTGATTTTCTTCTTTTTTTTTGTTCACCATGAGAATGCCTCCATTTATAGGATTTGAGAGGCTCAACCACCTTGGGTATATTTGGAATTAGTTGAGGATGTGGCTTCAATAGTTGTGATATCTCCCTTAGATGCAACCCAGGAGTTAGATTCGAGCCAAACCAACTTAATCCATCCATAGCTATCTTTAGAAGAAATTGGGATTTCTTCCAAGATTTCCTTAGCCAACTCAGCGCTCCCTTACAATGGGAAATGAAGCGCTACAACACTCCCCCTGATATGGAAAAGGATCATTAGCACTCCCTGTATATGAGCAGGGGAGCGTTGATCTTTCCAAAAGTTGCCAAGATTAGAAATTCCCATAGAAAAACAATTGTTCTGACTATCGACTGATGGGGCTTCTTCTTCTGACATGTTTTAGGGGTTGTAACAAGTGTTTTCATAGTGTCTTTCATGATGCGACACTTACAGAAAGAGAATGTGACACTTACAACACTTGCGACAATGAGAATGTGACACTGTCGAAGTGAGGAATTTTTATGTGTAAAAGATTTCCCCCCAAAGTGTGCAGTCAGAAGATGAACATGGATGGCTGAAACACTTTGTAGATTCTTCGAAGCAAGGGTATGGAGTTGGGGAACCTAGTAGAAGTTGTAGACAACCATAAAACAATGTTAATATGTGTTCTGTTATCGCACAGTTTGTAGCTAGGTCAAAAGGCTAGAAGATAGAGGCCAAATTGGTGTAACAGGAACCTACCCCACCCAATGTCACCATGATGGGGAGGTTCTTTCTCTTTAGGGAGGCTAGGCCTAGGGGAGACATCCTCGGTAACCTAAATTTTTGAAGAGGCTAAGGTATAAAGGTCGGAGTAAAATTCCCTCTTCACAGGTCACCACCAAGAGCAGATAGTCGGGCTAAACAACCAATAATGAAGTATAGGCCCAAATGAGAATACCTGCCTCGAACAAAGCAACAACAGACTAGTATATGCAAGCTATGATTCAAAGGGTTAATACTTCATATAACTATCTGATATCAATGTATAAGCAATAGATATTGACGAGATAAATGTTTATTAATACAACAATGAAATAATATCAATTCATCAATAACTACCAAGGTGATGTAGCAATCAATGTGTCAAATCAATCATTTATTCAATAAATGATTTTAAACCATCATCTAATTGCCTATAAAAGAGAACTCGTTGTGTCAAGATGGAATAACCAAGGATGACATCAGCTTTAGGGTTAGTAGTTTAGTTAGGGTTTCGTTTTAGCAAATAGTTAAGAGTTTGTTTGACCACTGTCACTTCAATGTTGGAGACCTAAGATCAGTGCCTAATGGTAAATGGAGTCAAATTAAGGGAGGACGCAAAGGTTGAAGGAAAAAGGCTAAGGACTAGAGGGAAGGGTTATGAAGTGTTGCAATGACAGGGCCCCAGAAACAAAACCCTAGGGGAAAGAGGCTCACTCTGGTGTTGCTTAAGCAAGGCCTCGTGCTCTTTCCTCCTTCCTTAGGTTTAACTTGGAAAAACGGTTAGCATAAAGGATAAATCAAGACATGAGAGTGAGGTGAGGGAGAGTGTTGCTAAAGCAAGGCCCTATCACCAAACCCTAGAAGCAGGACGGCTCTAGGTGTAGATAACCTAGGCCTGGGGTGTCTCCTCCTTCTTGACTTTTAAAGGTACGGCTAGCACAGAGGAAGAAGCAATAAGAGTGTAGAAATGGCTAGGCTCTTCCTTCCTTCTTCAATGGCTGAAAAATTCTCTTTTAGGGGACATTAGACAACGAACTACTTGTGTGTTTGTCCCCTAGGGTTTTAAAATCAGCAAATTTTATAATAGATGCAAGAATATAAGACTACAACCATTCAATTAAGAAGTTTTGCAGAAAAAACACTTACATATCATCATGAAATAGCATTGCAAACCCTAGTTGTAAACCTTCCTTCAAGAGAAATGCCAAAAATTGCCAAGAAAAGCCTTCCTTCTACAAGTGCGCCTCACTCCAAGAGAACAAATACCCAAGTGGGGCGCAAAAATCAGATCTCACTAATGAGTGAGTGTTGTGTTATGTCAAAATGAGGATAAAACTCCTTAATATATATTGTATCAATGACCTTTAATTAATTTTAGGTCATAAAAATTAGCCGACAAGGCTTTAAACCAAAATCATATTGTTTTTACATTAAAATGTCAAATTAAAACCCTAACTGAGCTGTAATAAAGGTAAAATCCCCTTCAAGGGAGGCACTAGCCTCTTTTAGGGCAGATGAGGCATCCAGGAGCAAAATGTTGACCCCCCAGGGGCCTCTCCAACATGCCACACGTGCCATTGCTACCCAGTCTGCTTCGAAGAATGACCATGAAGTTGGATGATGTCATGGTAAGGATGGGGGCACTCTGAGTCTTCCAAGGCCAATGTTCCACTGAAAAAGGGTCATCCCCCCTAGGTCGGGCTCTGTCAAAGTGCCTCTGGTGAAACGTCCTCTTCTTCTTCGGTGCAAAACCTCGGTCAAACATTGTCTTGTCTCCGCCCCTCTGACGGGGTCTCAACAACCATCTGATGGGCTCTTCAGCCCCATGGAGGTTCAAACTAATCATCTTCCCATGTGTACTGGTCCAAATGGTACCTGTCCGTCGGGCATGGTCCTTCACATCAAAAACTACACCCTCCATGGGCTCATTAGTCACAGGGATCATAGCAATGTTAATCGCATTTCATCATTAATATTATCAAACATATGCATAAAAACCCTGATATATCATCCAATAGCTCAAAGACATTACAAAAACCTACAATACAAGGTTGAGAAAAAAGGACAAGATACCCTATTGGGCTAGTATCCATAAGGAAAGGAAAGTTTCCAAGGGGTTTCATCCAAGCCATGTAAATGAGGTGATGTGGCTAAGGGATGTCCAGACATACGGGTAGAGTGAGAGTCAGGGATGCATGATATTACCTGTGGGTGCCTTTGTAGAAGGCGAGTTGTACCCGTCATGGATGCGATTTTTTTCAAGCCCTTTCTTGCCTTTATTCTTTTCTTTATTTTCTTTTTCTTCTTCTTTTTCTTTTTATTCAAGGGCTAACCAGAGGAC
>CBVK0103038086.1:0-11568 GCA_900067695.1 Picea abies | reverse complement strand
ATTGTTAAACCTTAATTATGAAACATGCACATGTAATAATCGACATTCAACCACAATAACCAACATGCAAACACAATAACCGAAGAACATCTCAATCACACAGCTAAAACGCATCCAGAAACCCCCAGTGTATCAGATCTGCACGTCGGAGCATTAGAACAGTAGCGAATATCTTGATCAGCCGAATCAAGGATATTTCAGGGAGATGATTAGTTCGGACCTCCATGGGGATGAAGATCCCATCAGATGGTTGTTGAGACCCTGTCAGAGGGGCAGGGACAGGACAGTGTTTGACTGAGGTTTTGCACCGAAGAAGAAGAGGATGTCTCACCAGAGGCACTTTGGCAGAGCCCAGCCTAGGGGGAATGACCCCTTTTCAGTGGAACATTTGCCTTGGAAGGCTCAAAGTGTCCCTATCCTCACCATGATGTCATCCAGCTTCATGGTCATTCTTGGAGGCAGACTGGGCAGTAGTGGCATGTGTGGCATGTTGGAGAGGCCCTTGGGGGGATAATGTTTTGCTCCTGGATGTCTCATCTTCCCTAAAAGGGGCTAGCGCCTCCCTTGAAGGGGATTTTACCTTTATTACAGCTCAGTTAGGGTTTTAATTTGACAATTTAATGTAAAAACAATATTCTGGTCTTGTCGGCCATTTTTATGACCTAAAAATTAATTAAGGTCATTGATACACTATATATTGAGGTTTTTTACTCTCATTTTGACATAACTCATCACTCACTCTCCTAGTGAGGTCTAATTTTTGCACCCTATTAGGGTTATTGGTTGATTTGAGGAAGGCGCACTTGTTTAAGGAGGATATTTTTGGCATTCTATGGTGTTTTTCTTGAAGGAAGGTTTACAACTAGGGTTTGCATGGTATTTTCTTGATGATTTGTAAGTATTTTTCTGCAAAACTTCTTGATTGAATGGTTGTAGTTTAATTTCTTGCATCTATTTAGAAATATTGCTTAATCAAAACCCTAGGGGACAAACACACAAGTAGGTCATTGTCTCATGTCCCCTGATAGAAAAACCTTTTAGCCATTGAACAAGAAGAAGAGAGCCTAGCCATAGCTACACTCTTTCTTTCTTCTTCCCTTAAGCTAGTCGTACCTTTGAACTTCAAGAGGAAGAGGATGTCCCAAGCCTAGGTTATCTACACCTAGGGCCATTTTATTTTAGGGTTTGATGAAAGAGCCTTGCTTTAGCAACACTCTCCCTCTTTAAACTCTCTTGTCTTGATTTTGCTTTTCATTGAGCTAGTTGTTTGTCGGGAAGGATGAGAGAGCACGAGGCCTTGCTTTAGCAACACCGGAGTGAGCCTCTCTCCCCTAGCGTTCTATCTTTGAGGCCCTTCTTTAGCAGCACCTTGAAACCTTTCCCTCTTGTCCTTTAAATCTCATCCCCTTCAACTTCTGCGTCCTTCACCTTTTTGACTCCATAACCCTTAGGCACTAATCTGAGCCTCCAATGTTGAAGTGAAAGTGATTAAACAACTCTCAAAACCTTTTATAAATTGAAACCCTAACTAACTGCTAACCCTAAAAGGCTTACGTCACCCTTGGTTATTTCATCTTGACGCAACAACTTTCATTTATTAAGCAATTGGATGGTGGTTTGATGCATTTATTGAATAAGGATTGATTTGATACATTGCTTGCTACATCATCTTGATATTTATTGGTGAAGTGATACTATTTCATTGTTATATTAACAAACATTGACTTCGTCACTATTTATTGTTATATGGATTTATTAGTTTCATTTACTATGGGGTGTGGAGGTCATTCTTTATATATTTCATTACAGAATGATTTATTACTGGGAGGGTAGGAACCTCTGCACACGACTCCCCAGCACTCATGTGAAGCACTCCTTGAAACTACTCTCTGTCTTCGGATCAACCATTCTGCCTTCTTTCTCTCTACCAAACAAACCGTACGATATCTCATTCTATTATAACGACATGTTGATATCAGATAGTCTTATGAAGTACTAAGCCAATGAATCATAGCTTGCATATATTGGTTTGTTGTTGCTTTGTTCTGGGTAGGTGTTCTTCTTTGGGCCTACACTTCATCATTGGCTTTTTAGCTGGGACTATCTGTTTTGGTGGTGACCTGTGAAGGGGGAACTTTACTTTGACTTTTAAAAATTTTGCCTCTTGAAAACTCCAGTTTATCGGGGACGTCTCCCTTGGGCCTAACCTCCCTAAAGAGAAAGAACTTCCCCATCATTGTGACATTGGGTGGGATAGGTTCCTGTTACGCCAGTTTGGCCTTCTATCTTATAGCCACTTGACCTGGCTACAAACTGTGTGATAACATCACCTAGACATGACTAATGCAGACCTATTACATTATTAACCCACGCAGGGGTGTGGAAATTCCAATTACAAAAAGAAGTGATGGGGACAAACATGCCCTATAGAACCAAAGTCTTCGACAAAATGGCATCTGATGATGCATCTCTTCTTGGCACATGAGTTGACCACCTGTGCTGGAGAGGCGGTCAACAGACAGAAGAGGTTCAAGTCAAAGTGACAATGTGGGCTTTGAACCTAGGCATTGTGCCTCCAAGGACACACTAAGTGAGTCGAACTAAGCTCATGTTTGCAAGTCTGTATAAGGACGTAAACATGGTATAAAATGAAAATCAAGACTCGGATTAAGGAACCGTCATCTCCGTTGGATTTCTGGGATAGGATTTCAGCTAGAGGACCCCTCACTCCCGCGTGCCATGCCTCGAAAGTTGATTTTCTCATTGATTTCGAGAACTAGCGTTTGGCTCAATTTGAGGTAATGCAACATTTGGATTAAGGGGTCCAATTTATGAAACCGTCCCTCGTGAGCAGATTGATAATTTGGTCACCTAGTCCATGCCTAAATAACCTTGTAGCATCTTACGAAACTCAAAAATGTTGCTCCGTTAAGTTTTTATGCCCTGAGGAGGAATTGGCCAAGAGTCCCCGAAATGGTTTGGGATGCCACTTGCAACTCGGTATATAACAAAAACCGAGACTCGAATTGAGAAACCATCATCTTCGTTGGATTCCTGGCATACTATTTCAGCTAGAGGACCCCTCACTCTCAGGTGCCATGCCTCGGAAGTGGCTCTACTCATTGATTTCACGAATTAGTGTTTGGCTCAGTTTGAAGCAATGCAGCATTTGGATTAAGGGGTCCAATTTATGAAACCATCCCTTGTGAGAAGATTGATAATGTGGTCACCTAGTCCATGCCTAAACTATCTTGCAACATCTCACAAAACTCAAAAATTTTGCTCTGTTAGGTTTTCATGCCCTGAGGAGGAATTGGCCAAGAGTCCCCAAAATGGTTTGGGATGTGACTTGTAACTTGTCATATCACAAAAACTGAGACTCGGATTGAGGAACCGTCATCTCTGTTGGATTCCTGGCATAGGATTTCATATAGAGCACTCCTCACTCCGGGGTCCAATCCCTCGAAAGTCGTTTTTTCATCGATTTTGAGAACTAGGGTTTTTCTCAGTAAGAAGCAATGCAACATTTCGATTTAGGGGTCCAATTTAAAAAACCATGCCTTGGGAGAGGATGGACAATGTGGTCACATATTCCATGCCTAAAAAATATTGAATCATCTCACGGAACTCAAAAATGTTGCTCTGTTAGGTTTTTATGCCTTGAGGAGGACTTGAAAAAGAGTCCTCGAAATGGTTTGGGATGCCACTTGCAACTGGGCATAAAACGAAAATTGAGACTTGGATTGAGGAACCGATGACTTAGATGGATTACTGGGATAGGATTTCAGTTAGAGCACCCCTCACTCTCGGGTGCCATGCCTCGGAAGTTGCTTTACTCATTCATTTCAAGAATTAGTGTTTTGTTTAGTTTGAGCCAATGGAGCATTTGGATTAAGGGATCTTATTAATGAAACTGTCCCTCGTGAGTAGATCGATAATGTGGTCACCTAGTCCATGCCTAAACAAGCTTGCAACATGTCACAGAACACAAAAATGTTGCTATGTTAGTTTTTATGCCCTGAGGAGGAATTGGCCAAGAGTCCCTGAAATTGTTTGGGATGCGACTTGCAACTGGGCATAAAATGAAATCCAAGACTTGGATTGAGGAACCGTCGATTCCTATGGATTACTAAGATAGAATTTTAGCTAGAACACCCCTCACTCTAGGGTTCCAAGCCTCGAAATTTGTTTTACTCATTGATTTCAAGAACTAGTGTTTTGCTTAGTTTGAAGCAATGCAACATTTGGATTAAGGGATCCAATTTATGAAATCATCCCTCAGGAGAAGATGGATAATGTGGTCACCTAGTCCATGCCTAAACAAGCTTGCAACATCTCACGGAACTCAAAAATGTTGCTTCGTTAGTCTTTTATGCCCTGAGGAGGAATTGGCCAAGAGTCCCCGAAATGGTTGGGATGCCACTTGCAACTGGGGATAAAAAGAAAACCGAGACTCAGATTGAGAAAATTTCAACTTCGATGGATTAATGGGATAGAATTTCAACTGGATCACCCCTTACTCTTGGGTTCCATGTCGCAAAAGTTGCTTTACTCATTGATTTTGAGAATTAGTGTTTTGCTCAGTTTGAAGCAATGCAACATTTGGATTAAGGGTTCTAATTTATGAAATTGTACCTCGTGAGAAGATCTATAATGTGGTCACCTAGTCCTTTCCTAAACAAGCTTGAAGCATCTCACGGAACTCAAAAATGTTGCTCTGTTAGGCTTTCATGCCCTGAGGAAGAATTGGTCAAGAATCCCCGAAATGGTTTGGGATGCGACTTTCAACTCACTATATAAAGAAAACCGAGACTCTGATTGAGGAACCGTTGTCTCTGTTGGATTCCTGGCATAGGATTTCAGCTAGAGCACCCCTCACTCCCGGGTCCAATCCCTCGTAAGTTGTTTTTTTATCAATTTTGAGAGCTAGGGTTTTGCTCAGTAAGAAGCAACGCAACATTTGAATTTAGGGGTCCAATTTATAAAACCATGCCTTGGGAGAGGATGGAAAATGTGGTCACATAGTCCATGCCTAAACAATATTGCAGCATCTCACGAAACTCAAAAATGTTGTCCGGTTAGGTTTTTATGCCCTAAGGAGGAATTGGACAAGAATCCCCGAAATGGTTTGGGATGTCACTTGCAACTAGGCATAAAAAGAAAACCGAGACTCGGATTGAGGAACCTTCGACTTCAATGGATTGCTGGGATAGGATTTAAGCCAGAGTACCCCTCACTCTCGGGTCCCATGTCTTAGAAGTTGCTTTACTCATTGATTTCGAGAATTAGTGTTTTGCTCAGTTTGAAGCAATCCAACATTTGGATTAAGGGGTCCAATTTATGAAACCGTCCCTCGTGAGCAGATGGATAATGTGGTCACCTATTCCATGCCTAAACAAGCTTGCAACATCTCACAGAACTCAAAAATGTTGCTTCTTTAGGTTTTTATACCCTGAGGAGGAATTGGCCAAGAGTCCTCGAAATGGTTTGGGATGTAACTTGAAACTAGGTATTAAAAGAAAACCAAGACTCAGATTGAGGACTTGTCGACTTTGATGGATTAGTGGGATAGGTTTTCAGCTAGAGCACCCCTCACTCTCAAGTGCCATGCCTCGAAAGTTGCTTTAATCATTCATTTCAAGAATTAGTGGTTTGTTCAGTTCGAACCAATGCAACATTTGGATTAAGGGGTCCAATTTATGAAACTGTCCCTCGTGAGAAGATCGATAATGTGGTCACCTAGTCCATGCCTAAACAAGCTTGTAGCATCTCACGAAACTCAGAAATGTTGCTCTGTTAGTTTTTTATGCCCTGAGGAGGAATTGGCCAAGAGTCCTTGAAATGGTTTGGGATGCGACTTGCAACTGGGAATAAAATGAAAACCGAAACTTGGATTGAGGAACTGTCGACTCCGATGGATTACTGAGATAGGATTTCAGCTAGAGCACCCCTCACTCCTAGGTTCCAATCCTTGAAAGTTGTTTTACTCATTGATTTCGAGAACCAGTGTTTTGCTCAGTTTGAAGCAATGCAACATTTGGATTAAGGGGTCCAATTTATGAAATTGTCCCTCAAGAGTGGATGGATAATGTGGTCACCTAGTCCATGCCTAAACAAGCTTGTAGCATCTCATGAAACTCAAAAATGTTGCTCTGTTAGTATTTTATGCCCTGAGGAGGAATTGGCCAAGAGTCCCCGAAATGGTTTAGGATGCCACTTGCAACTAGGCATAAAAAGAAAACCATGACTCGGATTGAGGAACCGTCAACTTCGATGGATTAATGGGATAGGATTTCAGCTAGAGCACCCCTCACTCTTGGGTGCCATGCCTCGGAAGTTGCTTTACTCATTGATTTCGAGAATTAGTGTTTTGCTCAGTTTGAAGCAATGCAACATTTGGATTAAGGGGTCCAATTTATGAAACTGTCCCTCATGAGAAGATTGATAATGTGGTCACCTAGTCCATTCCTAAACAAGCTTGTAGCATCTCACAGAACTCAAAAATGTTGCTTCGTTAGGATTTTATGCCCTGAGGAGAAATTGGTCAAGAGTCCCCGAAATGGTTTGGGATGCGGCTTGCAACTTAGTATATAATGAAAATCGAGACTGTGATTGAGAAACCATCATCTCCGTTGGATTTCTGGCATAGGATTTCAGCTAGAGCACCCCTCACTCCTGGGACCAATCCCTCGTTAGTTGTTTTTTTCATTGATTTTGAAAACTAGGGTTTTGCTCAGTAAGAAGCAATGCAACATTTGAATTTAGGGGTCCAATTTATAAAAACATTTGTTGGGAGAAGATGGACATTGTTTTCATATAGTCCATGCCTAAACAATATTGCAACATCTCACGGAACTCAAAAATGTTGCTCGGTTAGGTTTTTATGCCCTAAGGAGAAATTGGATAAGAGTCCCCGAAATAGTTTGGGATGCCACTTGCAACTGGGCATAAAAAGAAAACCGAGACTTGGATTGAGGAACCATAAAGTTCAATTGATTACTGGGATAAGATTTAAGCTAGAGCACCCGTCACTCTCAGGTATCATGCCTCAGAAGTTGTTTTACTCATTGATTTCGAGAATTAGTGGTTTTCTCAGTTTGAAGCAATCCAACATTTGGATTAAGGGGTCCAATTTATGAAACCGTCCCTTGTGAGTGGATGGATAATGTGGTCACCTATTCCATGCCTAAACAAGCTTGCAGCATCTCATGGAACTCAAAAATGTTGCTCCGTTAGGTTTTTATGCCCTGAGGAGGAATTGGTCAAGAGTCCCTGAAATGGTTTGGGTTGCGACTTGCAACTGGGTATTAAAAGAAAACCGAGACTCAGATTGAGGAACCGTTTAATTCGATGGATTAGTGGGATAGTTTTTCAGCTAGAGCACCCCTCAATCTTGGGTGTCATGCCTCAAAATTTGCTTTACTCATTGATTTCGAGAATTAGTGTTTTGCTCAATTTGAAGCAATGTATCATTTGGATTAAGGGGTCCAATTTATGAAACCATCCCTTGTATGCAGATCGATAATGTGGTCACCTAGTCCATGCCTAAACAAGCTTGCAACATCTCACACAACTCAAAAATGTTCCTCCGTTAGGTTTTTATGCCCTAAGGAGGAATTGGCCAAGAGTCCCTGAAATGGTTTGGGATGCGACTTGCAACTAGGAATAAACGAAAACCGAGACTCGGATTGACGAACCGTCATCTCTGTTGGATTCCTGGCATAGGATTTCAGCTAGAGCACCCCTCACTCCTGGGTCCAATCCCTTGTAAGTTGTTTTTTTATCGATTTTGAGAACTAGGGTTTTTCTCAGTAAGAAGCAATGCAACATTTGGATTTAGGGGTCCAATTTATAAAACCATGCCTCATGAGTGGATGGATAATGTGGTCACATAGTCCATGCCTAAACAAAATTGCAGCATCTCACAAAACTCAAAAATGTTGCTCTGTTAGGCTTTTATGCCCTGAGGAGAAATTGGACAAGAGTCCCCGAAATGATTTGGGATGCCACTTGCAACTGGGCATAAAAAGAAAACCGAGACTCGTATTGAGGAACCGTTGACTTCAATGGATTACTAGGATAGGATTTCAGCTAGAGCACCCCTCACTCTCAGGTGCCATGCCTTGAATGTTGCTTTACTCATTTATTTTGAGAATTAGTGTTTTGTTTAGTTTGAAGCAAGGCAACATTTGGATTAAGGGGTCTAATTTATGAAACCATCCCTCATGATCAAATCGATAATGTGGTCACCTAGTCCATGCCTAAACAAGCTTGCAACATCTCACATAACTCAAAAATGTTTCTCCGTTAGGTTTTTAAGCACTGAGGAGGAATTGGCCAAGAGTCCCTAAAATTGTTTGGGATGTGACTTGCAACTAGGCATAAAACGAAAACCGAGACTCGGATTGAGGAACCGTCAACTATGATGGATTATTAAATAGGATTTCAACTAGAACACCCCTCACTCCTGGGTTCCAAGCCTCGAAAGTTGCTTTACTCATTTATTTCCAGAACTAGTGTTTTGCTCAGTTTGAAGCAATGAAACATTTGGATTAAGGGGTCCAATTTATAAAATAGTCCCTTAGGAGCGGATGGATAATGTGGTCACCTAGTCCATGCCTAAACAAGTTTGCAGCATCTCACAGAACTCAAAAATGTTGCTCCATTAGTCTTTTATGCCCTGAGGAGGAATTGGCCAAGAGTCCCCGAAATGGTTTGGGATGCCACTTGCAACTGGGCATAAAAAGGAAACCGAGTCTCGAATTGAGGAACCGTTAACATCGATGGATTACTAGGATAGGATTTTAGCTAGAGCACTCCTCACTCTCGGGTGCCATGCCTCAGAAGTTGCTTTACTCATTATTTCGAGAATTAGTGTTTTTCTCAGTTTGAAGCAATGTAGCATTTGGATTAAGGGGTCCAATTTATGAAATCGTCCCTCATGAATAGATCGATAATGTGGTCACCTAGTCCATGCCTAAACAAGCTTGCAACATCTCACAAAACTCAAAAATGTTGCTCCATTAGGTTTTTATTCATTGAGGAGGAATTGGCCAAGAGTCCCCGAAATGGTTTGGGATGCGACTTACAATTGGGCATAAAACAAAAAACGAGACTCAGATTGAGGAACCGTCATCTTCGTTGGATTCTTGGCATAGGATTTCAGCTAGAGCACCCCTCTCTCGCGCGTTCAATCCCTCGTAAGTTATTTTTTTCATCGATTTTGAGAACTAGGGTTTTGCTCAGAAAGAAGCAATGCAAAATTTGGATTTAGGGGTCCAATTTATAAAACCATGCCTCAGGAGAGAATATACAGTGTGGTCACGTAGTCCATGCCTAAATAAGATTGCAGCATCTCACGGAACTCAAAAATGTTGCTCCGTTAGTTTTTTATGCCCTGAGGAGGAATTTGACAAGAGTCTCCGAAATGGTTTGGGATGTCACTTGGAACTGGGCATAAAAAGAAAACTGAGACTTGCATGAGGAACCATCGACTTCGATGGATTATTGGGATAGGATTTCAGCTAGAGCACCCTTCACTCTTGGGTGTCATGCCTCGTAAGTTGCTTTACTCATTGATTTTGAGAATTAGTGTTTTGCTCAGTTTGAAGCAATTCAACATTTGGATTAAGGGGTCCAATTTATAAAACCATCCTTCATGAGCCGATCGATAATGTGGTCACCTAGTCCATTCTTAAACAAGCTCGCAGTATCTCACGGAACTCAAAAATGTTGCTCCGTTAGGTTTTTATGCCCTGAGGAGGAATTGGCCAAGAGTCTCTGAAATTGTTTGGGATGCGACTTGCCACTAGGCTTAAAATAAAAACCAAAACTCGGATTGAGGAACCATCGACTCCGATGGATTATTAAGATAGGATTTCAGCTAGAACACCCATCACTCCTGGGTGCCAAGCCTCGAAATTTTCTTTACTCATTGATTTCGAGAACTAGTGTTTTGCTAAGTTTGAAGAAATGCAACATTTGGATTAAGGGGTCCAATTTATGAAATCATCCCTCGGGAGTGGATGGATAATGTGGTCACCTATTCCATGCCTAAAAAAGGTTGCAGCATCTCACAGAACTCAAATATGTTGTTCTATTAGTCTTTTATGCCCTGAGGAGGAATTGGCCAAGAGTCCCCGAAATGGTTTGGGATGCGACTTGCAACTGGGCATAAAATGAAAATCGAGACTCGGATTGAGGAACTGTCGAATTCTATGGATTACTGGGATAGGATTTTATCTAGAGAACCCCTCACTCTCGAGAGCCATGCCTCGGAAGTTGTTTTACTCATTGATTTCAAAAATTAGTGTTTGGCTCAGTTTGAAGCAATGCAACATTTGGATTAAGGGGTCCAATTTATGAAACCGTCCCTCGTGAGAAGATCGATAATGTGGTCAGCTAGTCCATGCCTAAACAAGCTTGCAACATCTCACAAAACTCAAAAATGTTGCTCCGTTAGGTTTTTATTCCCTGAGGAGGAATTGGCCAAGAGTCCCCGAAATGGTTTGGGATGCGACTTGCAACTCGGCATGTCACAAAAACTGAGACTCAGATTGAGGAACCGTCGTCTCCGTTGGATTCTTGGCATCAGGTTTCAACTAGAGCACCCCTCACTCCTGGGTCCAATCCCTCAGAAGTTGTTTTTTCATCGATTTTGAGAACTAGGGTTTTGCTTAGTTTGAAGCAATGCAACATTTGGATTTAGGGGTCCAATATATGAAACCATGCCTTGGGAGTGGATGGAAAATTTGGTCACATAGTCCATGCCTAAACAAGATTGCAGCATCTCATGGAACTAAAAAATGTTGCTCCGTTAGGTTTTTATGCCCTGAGGAGGAATTGGAAAAGAGTTCCCGAAATGGTTTGGGATGCCACTTGCAACTGGGCATAAAAAGAAAACCGAGACTCAAATTGAGGAACCGTCGACTTCAATGGATTACTGGGATATGATTTTAGCTAGATCACCCCTCACTCTTGGGTGCCATGCCTCGTAAGTTTCTTTACTCATTGATTTCAAGAACTAGTGTTTTGATCAGTTTGAAGCAATGCAACATTTGGATTAAAGGATCCAATTTATGAAACTATGCCTCAGGAGTAGATGGACAATGTGGTCACATAGTCCATTCCTAAACAAGCTTGCAACATCTCACAGAACTCAAAAATGTTTCTCCGTTAGGTTTTGTATTATATGGTATTGGTATGGTATGGTATGGTATTGGTATGGTAGTGTACTAGTATGGTATTGGTATTAGTATTGGTATTTTACTAGTACGGTATTGGTATGGTATTGTACTAGTACGGTATTGGTATGGTATGGTACGGTATTGGTATTGGTATGGTATTGGTATTGTACTAGTACGGTATTGGTATTGGTTTTGGTATGGTATTGGTATGGTATTGGTATTGGTATGCATATCATTGCCAATGCATACCATTGTCGTGCAATGGTATTGGTATGGTATTGGTATTGTTATTAGTATTCAATGGTATGGTATTGGTATTGGTATTGGTATGTTATTGGTATGGTATGGTATGGTATTGTATTAGTATGGTATTGGTATGGTA
>CBVK0103037997.1:0-23791 GCA_900067695.1 Picea abies | reverse complement strand
ATTGGTACATACTTGGTACAGGGTTGGATGCACTTGTTTATGGTACAGGTTGAGTACAGGTTGGTGCATGGTTGATGCACTTGTTTATGATACAGGTTGGTGCATGGTTGATGCACTTGTTGATGGTACAGGTTGATTACAGGTTGGTGCATGGTTGATGCAATTGTTTATGGTACAGGTGTTGGCAAATTTAGTTAACAGACAATGAACATAATGCTTGTCATTGATGGCAACAGTGAAGATGACAGGAAAACAAAAGAAAAGTTCAGAGAGGTGAGCAAATTCAGTTAACAGACGGAGAACGTAATGCTTGTCATTGATGGAAACAGTGAAGATGACAGGAAAACAGAAGACAAGTTCAGAGAGGTGAATGATCGAAAGCAGTGAATGATCGAAGGCAATGAATGAGATAAAGGTTGAAGAAGAATCTATGATCGTTGAAGAGGGAGACATATCTCAGCTGTTAGATCCAAGCACAGAGCCCGACCATTGTCGGATCACGGATAACTTGCACGCTCTTTAAAGTACAAGGAGAAGTGGGTGTAATCACAATATGCAAAATCGTGATGAAATATGAGCCGTCAGATCAAGCTTTGATCTGGACCGTTAATTTCAGTCAGTATTAGGGATTTCGAATTCAAGAGGCAAAGCACTCAATGCATCAAGAATGTCGATTTCGCGATATGCGAAATCGCGGTTGAATCTGGACCGTCAGATCAAGAAATAACCTAGACCGTTGATCAAACTCCACATCGGAGTTTCGCAAATCGTGACATAGAGAGGCAAAGAACACAATGCAACAGGAATGCCGATTTCGCGATTCAATTGCAGTCGTCAAGACAAGATCTGATCTGGACCGTTGATCTAATCCCTTATCGGAGTTTCATGAATCGTGATATGGAGGGGCAGAAGAAACTATGAAACGTTTAAGAAATTGTGATAGGCGAAATCGCGATGTAACAACAACCGTCAGATCAAGAAGTGATCTGGACCATTGATTCGACTTCTTTACTGAATGTCGAGAATCGGGAATTCGAGTTGACAAAAACACCGATCATCCAGAGTGTCGAAATCGCGATGAGTAATATCCCGACTTAATATGAACCGTCAGATCTAGATATAATCTGGATCGTTGATCTGATTTCATTATGAAATTTTGCAGATCGGGATTTGGAGGTGATAGGAACATTGAACATAAGGAATTACGAATTCGCGATATGCGAAATCGTGAAAGCGCCTTCCACATAAAGCCTTGGTCACAGCCCTTGGTCACGAGAAGAGAAGGAGTTAGTCCAGATAAACTCCATTTCGTAGTTTCAGAGATCGCGACATGCAGTGTCAAGACACTTGGGCACAGGAATGCCGAAATGTCGAAATTCGTTTTAAAAAGGCAAGAATAATAAAGGTCATCCAACGGTATGGATAAAACTTGAATGTAATCGGAGGGTTACTGTTCTTTCTCACAGTTTAACTTTTCATTTACAAATCCGTTAGTGAAACAGACTCATGATTGCAAATTAGTTGTCGATCAGTTGGCGTTTCGGTTGGCTGGACAGTTGTCGTCATTTTGCCCAAGGAGTTGGGAAGTTGAAATGTCGTGCTCATGTGTATAAAAGAAGATGAAACAGACTGTGTCAGGTTGGCTGTTCTGAAGGGAAAATGAATAAACAGTAAGAAAAAGAAAATGATCAGAGGCATAGCATGAAATTAAGCAAATGTGCAGAGTGAGATAAAACGCAGAGCAGAAGCAGAGAAGAATGATAGAAAAAGTTGATGCAGAGCAGACCTGCTAAACAAACAGAAGAAGAAAAGAATAACAGAACAATTTGTTGAAGATCAGATACAGAGAAAGATTGGTAAGAATTGATTTAACTGTGTAGTTGTCTGTGTATTCATTATTTTATTTTTAAGGGTGGTTGGGAGGTGCTCAGGAGGACTGTTGTCCTCAGAGGTTCAAGTGGGATCCTGAACACAGGAAGTTGTAGCTTCCATCTGGTTGCAGCCAGAGAAACTAGGGTGGTAGGGTGGTGCTAGGGAGAACAAGTGTTCTCTGTTATATAGGTTGGAGCCTGTGTAACTGGAAGTTGGTGCTTCCATCCAGTTGGTGTTGGAACATTCAGGAAGTTGGTTCTTCCATCCAGTTGGTGCTGGAATATTCAGGGATTTGGTGCTTCCTTCTAGTGGGTGCTAGAGAAACCAGAGAGTTGGTGCTCTCAAACAAGTTACAGCTTGTAAAACAGAGGTAGTAGCCTCACATTGAGTTGGTGCTCAATTGTAAATGATGTACAGAACTGAAAAAGACTGCCTATCATTTCAGAGAAGAAGAGGTTTTCTCCCTTTATGGGTTTCCTCGTGAAAATCTGTCTCTGTGTGTACTTTATGTGTAACTGATGGTATTTACTTTTACTTTCCATATGCTGTATATTGTTGATGATCACTTGAAGGAAGATTAATAATATTTAAAAGGTATAAAATTGTTTAAGCTCATAAACAACTAATTCAACCCCCCCTCTCAATTGTTTTAGTATTTCCAGCAATTGGTATCAGAGCAGGTTCCTTTTACTTAAAGGTAGATCTGTAAGATTAAACATGACAAGTCATGAAGGTACTTCGGCCTCTAAGCCCCCTCTGTTTGATGGAACAAATTTTTCCTTCTGGAAGATTAGAATGAGAACATACTTAATGGCCTTGGGTGCTGATGTTTGGGATGTAGTAGAGACTGGATATACAAAGCCTGTTGTGCTAGTCAACAAGGATGATAAGTTAGAGTTTAGTTTTAACACTAAGGGGATGGATGCTATCTTGAATGGACTTGCTGAAGCTGAGTTTGTAAAGGTGATGCATCTTGATACTGCCAAAGCAATGTGGGATAAACTTATTAACAGTTATGAAGGAAATGAGAAAGTGAAAGAGGCCAAACTTCAAACATACAGATTGAAATTTGAACAACTAAAGATGAATGAAGATGAAACAATTAGCAAGTATTTCTTAAGAGTTGAAGAACTTGTAAATGCCATGAAGGGTCTAGGTGAGACGTTTGATGACTCACTCTTAGTTCAGAAGATTTTAAGGTCTCTGCCTGATAAATTTAATACAAAAGTCTCGGCAATAGAAGAATTAAATGATCTTAAAACTCTGTCTATTGATCAACTTCTAGGAACTCTAACTGCATATGAAATGAGAATTAACAAAGATAAATCCAGTACTAGAGAAGCATCTTTTAAAGCATACAAGAATACTGATTCAGAATTAGTTGATATTGAGGCAAAATTTGTGAGAAGGTTAAAGAAAGGATCAGGAAAATATCAAGGGAAGTTGCCCTTCAAATGATTTAACTGTGGTAAGATAGGTCATTTTGCTTCTAAGTGTCCCTATCAGAAAAAGGACCAGAACCCTGATGATGAAAGGAAGTACAAATACAAGATATATAATAAGAAGAAAAGTTTGGTTGCAAATAATGACAATTCCTTAGAAGACACCGATAGTGACTCATCTGGTGAAGATAAGGCAAATGACTTTGTACTTATGGCCAAAGAGGATCATGATAATAAAAGTACAGGCAGTGATGATAATGAGGAAGAAGCTGTGGTGGATTTGGAAGGAGAACTAATCAACGCACTGGAATAAATTGATAGACTCAGATCTAAAAACAGAAAGCTAAAACAAATGTTAACACAGTTTGAAAAAGAAAGTAAAAAACCCGATGAAGATTTTTCTCTGCTGAAAGTGGAATTAGAAGAGGCAAAGAAGATAGAAGACATACTGAAACAATAACTGTCAGAGAAGAAACTTAGGTGTGAAGCCCTAGAAGAAGAAATAGTAAAGACTAGAAAATAAATGGAGAAATTCAAAGGATTGTATCATCAAAACTTGCCAAGTATTAAAGCATCAGAAGAATTAACCTCCATTCTAAATCAACAGAGAAATTCAAAGTTGAAAGATGGATTGGGATATGAAGAAGGATCAAGTAGTGATCATCCAAGTAACACAGAATCTATCAAGTTTGTCAAATCCTCAAAAATTGACAAAAGTCACTCCATAGAAACAAAGAAAGAAAATCAGCCATCAAGAAGGAATGAAAGGAAAAACCCCAGAACAGAATTTGTAGACCAGAAAGTTTATCGGCATGAAAGAAATCGACCTCCTCAAAGAAGACAGACTTTTTCAAGGTACAAAAATTTCTTCTATGGTTATTGTTATTTCTGCTCTAATTTTGGTCACAAAGCTATAAACTGTTCTCTAAGATTTAGATATGAACAATCAAGATACTCAATGAATAACTATCTATCACAACAAAGATTGAGACAACCAAGCAACAAACAATCACAGACCATAAATCAGGTGATGACTGGGAGAAGGATACAGGTGAGACACAACAACAACTATGAGCATAACAATCGTTATGATCTTTTATTCAGTGAACCAGAATGCTACATCTGTCATAATTATGGACATAAGGCAGTAGACTGCCATTTAAAGAATTATAATCCAGATCGGAATCCCACCACTGAAAATGTCAAGGTTTGGAAGAAGAAAGTAGATGACAAGTGTGGACTAGTGCTATTAGCCCAAAGGAAAAATAATCCTTGGTATATTGACAGTGGATGCTCCAAACATATGACTGGAGACAAAAGTAAGTTTTTAACTCTAAGTGATAGTAAATCAGAGAATTTAACTTTTGGAAATGATGCATCAGGAAAGGTAAAAGGTAAAGGAATTGTAAGTTTTAGTAATGGAAAAAGAAAAGATCAAGATGTGTTGCTTGTAGAAAATTTGAAGCATAATCTGCTTAGTGTCAGTCAAGTCTGTGACCGAGGGTGTGAAGTTGTTTTTACCTCTAAAGACTGTAAAATCAAATCTGTGGATTCAGGTCAACTAGTTGCAAAAGGTATAAGAACAGAAAACAATGTCTATATTTTAAAAGAAGAAGAAGAAGAAGAATGCAACCTAAGAAAATATGATGAAAGTTAGCTGTGGCATAGGAGACTTGGTCACCTAAACTTTGATCACATAATCAATCTCAAAAATAATGGGGCAGTAAAAGATCTTCCGAAAATATCAAAGCCATATGACTCTGTTTGTAAACCCTGTCAGATGGGAAAGCTTACTCGCACTCAATTCAAATAAAAAAACTTTCCTTCAACAGAAAAAACTCTCTAGTTAGTTCATATGGATCTATATGGACCATCAAAGAAAGAAGGTACAGGAAAAGAAAATTACTTTATGTTGATTATTGATGACTATTCAAGACTAACTTGGGTTTCCTTTTTGAAAGAAAAATCTGAAGCACTTGAAAAATTCAAAGTGTTTAAGGATTTGACTGAGAATCAAACAGGAAAAAGGTTAAAGGCAGTAAGGTCTGATAGAGGAGGAGAGTTTAGCTCTGGGAACTTCAAAGAGTTCTGTGATAAACATGGGATCAAAAGAGAGTACACAATTCCAAAGACTCCACAACAAAATGGAGTTGTTGAGAGGCAGAATAGGTCAGTACAGCAAATGGCAAGATCAATGATGAATGAAAGGAACATACCTTAGACATATTGGGTGGAAGCAATTCATACAGCTGTTCATATCCTTAACAAAAATCATCTCAGACCACACAGTGACAAGACCCCTTATGAACTTTGGTTTGGTAGACCGGCTTCGATTAAACATTTTAAAGTTTTTGGTAGTAAATGTTATATCAAAAAAAATGATGAAGATATTGGCAAATATGATGATTGGGCTGATGAAGGTATTTTCTTGGGTTATGCTACAAACAGTAAAGGGTACAGATGCTACAATAAAAGACTGCATAAACTAGTTGACTATATAGATATAAAAGTTGATGAAGAAATTCCAGTCAGAAATATAAGCAGTGATGAACCAAGAACATAAGATACAATTGAAGATGAAGATGAATAGGTCCAAGGATCAGAAAGAGAAGAGTCTAGATCAGATGAAGATACGAACATTCAAACTGATACAAGTCAACAGAAAGAAGCAAAATCTCCTCTCAGAATTATTAAAAAGAATCATCCTGAAAATCAGATAATTGAAGATATAAATGAAGGGGTTCAAACAAGGAGGAAATTGATTAAAAACTCAGAACAATCTCATGTTGCCTTTTTATCTATGACTGAACCTAAATTTTTTGAGGAAGCTAGCCAGGAAGATAATTGGATTAAAGCAATGAATGAAGAGCTTGATCAAATTGAGAAGAACAATACTTGGGAGCTGGTCCCTAGACCTGAAGATAAGAATGTAATAGGTTCCAAATGGGTATTCAAGAATAAAATGAATGAAAAAGGACAAGTTGTTAGAAATAAAGCCAGATTGGTCTATAAGGGATATGCACAAGTGGAAGGTCAGGACTTTGATGAAAATTTTGCACCAGTGGCAAGATTGGAAGCTATCAAAATGTTTCTTGCTTATTCTTGTCATAAGAATTTCAAAGTTTATCAGATGGATGTTAAATCCGCGTTTCTTAATGGTGATCTAGAGGAAGAAGTATATATGGAGCAACCTGAAGGATTCTCATTGACAGACAATCCTAATTATGTTTGTAAGCTGAAGAAGGCCTTATATGGACTAAAACAAGCACCACGAGCTTGGTATTATAGACTGGACAAATTTCTACAAGAAAAAGGGTTCAAGAAAGGTACTGTTGACAGTAACCTTTACATTAAGTCTGAAGGTGATAATTTACTAGTTGTTTTGGTTTATGTAGATGATATTATTTTTGGTTGTACTAATGAATCATATGTCCAGTGGTTTTCTAATTCTATGCAAACAGAATTTGAAATGTCCATGATAGGAGAACTGTCATATTTTCTTGGCTTACAAGTAAAACAAAGCTCTGCAGGAATTTTCATTTCTCAAGAAAAATATTTGAAAGAAATGTTGAAGAAATTTCAGATGGAAGATTCTTCTATAGTTAGCACACCTATGATGGTTGGTTGCAAGCTGAGTAAAGATGATATCTCACCTGATGTTGATCAAAGAACATATCGCTCTATGATAGGAAGTCTTCTGTACATCACAACATCTCGTTATGATATAATGCAAGGTGTTGGAATGGTAGGTCGTTTTCAGTCTTCCCCTAAACAAAGTCATTTGGTAGCTGTCAAAAGGATATTTAAATACTTGAAGGGAACAATGAATTATGGTCTATGGTATCCTAGAAATCAGAACTTTCAGTTAACTGCTTATTCAGATGCAGACTGGGTAAACTGTGTTGATGAGAGAAAAAGCACCAGTGGAGGAGCATTTTTCCTGGGTGACTCATTAGTTGCATGGCTTAGTAAGAAGCAAGGATCTATTTCACTATCCACTACAGAGGCAGAATACATTGTTGCTGCTACTTGCTGCACAAAATTTTTATGGATGATACAAATTCTTGCAGATCTGAAGGTAAATTACACTGATCCTATTCCAATTCATTGTGACAACACGAGTGCCATTAGTGTCTCCAAGAATCCTGTTCTTCATTGCAAAACTAAGCATATTCCAATCAAGTACCATTTTCTCAGAGAAAAAGTTACAAACAGAATTGTTCAAATGAATTATATACCCTCTACAGAACAGATTGCTGATATTTTTACCAAACCATTAGCAGCGACCCCTTTTGGATATCTTCGTCAAAAGTTGGGGGTTATAATTTCTGGTGTTTAAAAGGTTCACCTAGTCAGGGGGAGTTCTTATTGAATATCTGGTGTATTTCCAAGATGCTTATAGTTGACAGGGGGGGTATGTTTTTATAACAGATCAGGAGAAGAATGGTTCTTCTTTGACATTGATGTCAAAGGGGGAGAAAAGAGCAGGTGATAAGATCTGAATACATGTGGATGCTTGTGTTTCCATCAATGCCAAAGGGGGAGATTGTTGGAAAATTCAGTTAACAGACAACGAATGTAATGCTTGTCATTGATGGAAACAGTGAAGATGACAGGCAAACAGATGACAAGTTCAGAGAGGTGAGCAAATTCAGTTAACAAACAATGAACGTAATGTTTGTCATTGATGGCAACAGTGAAGATGACAGGCAAACAAAAGACAAGTTCAGAGAGGTGAATGATCGAAAGCAGTGAATGATCGAAGGTAGAGAATGAGAAAAAGGTTGAAGAAGAATCTCTGATCATTGAAGAGGGAGACAGATCTCAGCCATCAGATCCGAGCATAGAGCCCGACCATTGTCGGATCAAGGATAAATTGCATGCTCTTTAAAGTACAAGGCGAAGTGGGCGTAATCACAATATGCAAAATCACGATGAAATCTGAGCCATCAAATCAAGCTTTGATTTGGACCATTAATTCCAGTCAGTATCGGGGATCGCGAATTCAAGAGGCAAAGAACTCAATGCATCAAGAATGCCAATTTAGTGATATGCAAAATCACGATTGAATCTGGATCGTCAGATCAAGAAATAACCTGGACCGTTGATCAAACTCCACATCGAAGTTTCGCGAATCGCGACATAGAGAGGCAAAGAACATAATGCAACAGGAATGCCGATTTCGCGATATGCGATATCGCGATTCAATCGTAGCTGTCAAGACAAGATCCGATATGGACTGTTGATCTAATCTCTTATCGAAGTTTCGTGAATCGCGATATGGAGGGGCAGAAGAAACTATGCAACATTTACGAAATTGTGATAGGCGAAATCACGATGTAACAACAACCATCAGATCAAGAAGTGATCTGGACCATTGATTCGACTTCTTTATTGAATGTTGAGAATCAGGAATTCAAGTTGATAAAAACATCGATCGTCCAGAGTGTCAAAATCGTGATGAGTAATATCCCGACTTAATATGAACCGTCAGATCTAGATATAATCTGGATCGTTGATCTGATTTCATTATGGAATTTTGAAGATCAAGATTTGGAGGTGACAGGAACATTGAACATAAGGAATTAGGAATTCACGATATGTGAAATCACGAAAGCGCCTTCCACATAAAGCCTTGATCACAGCCTTTGGTCACGAGAAGAGAAGGAGTCAGTCCAGATAAGCTCCATTTCGTAGTTTCGGAGATCGGGACATGCAGTGTTGAGACACTTGGGCACAGGAATGCCGAAATGCCAAAATCCATTTTAAAAAGGCAAGAATAATAAAGTTCATCCAACGGTGTGGATAAAACTTGAATGTAATCGGAGGGTTACTGTTCTTTCTCATAGTTTAACTTTTCAGTTACAAATCCGTTAGTGAAACAGACTCATGATTGCAAATTAGTTGTCGATCAGTTGGCGTTTCAGTTGGCTGGACAGTTGTCGTCATTTTGCCCAAGGAGTTGGGAAGTTGAAACGTCGTGCTCGTGTGTATAAAAGAAGACGAAACAGACTGTGTCAGGTTGGCTGTTCTGAAGGGAAAATGAATAAACAGTAAGAAAAAGAAAATGAGCAGAGGCATAGCATGAAATTAAGTAAATGTGTAGAGTGATATAAAATGTAGAGCAGAATGATAGAAAAAGTTGATGCAGAGAAGACCTGCTAAACAAACAGAAGAAGAGAAGAATAGCAGAACAGTTTGTTGAAGATCAGATATAGAGAAAGATTGGTAAGAATTGATTTAACTGTGTAGTTGTCTATGTATTCATTATTTTATATTTAAGGGTGGTTGGGAGGTGCTCGGGAGGACTGTTGTCCTCAGAGGTTCAAGTGGGAGCTTGAACACAGGAAGTTGTAGATTCCATCTGGTTGCAGCCAGAGAAACCAGGGTGGAAGGGTGGTGCTAGGGAGAACTCTTGTTCTCTGTTATACAGGTTGAAGCCTGTGTAACTGGAAGTTGGTGATTCCATCCAGTTGGTGCTGGAATATTTAGGGAGTTGGTGCTTCCTTCTAGTGGGTGCTAGAGAAACCAGAGAGTTGGATCTCTCAAACAAGTTGCAGCTTGTAAAACAGAGGTAGCAGCCTCACATTGAGTTGGTGCTCAATTATAAATGATGTACATAACTGAAAAAGACTGCCTATCATTTCAAAGAAGAAGAGGTTTTCTCCCTTTATGGGTTTCCTCATGAAAATCTGTCTCTGTGTGTACTTTATGTGTGATTGATGGTCTTTACTTTTACTGTCCATATGTTGTATATTGTTGATGATCACTTGAAGGAAGATAAATAATATTCAAAAGGTATAAAATTGTTTAATCTCATAAACAACTGATTCACCCCCCAATCCAAATAAAACTAGGCATAGAAAGAATTTGGACTGGATTGTCATTCTCTTATTAATCAAAAGCATTGACAATTGGTAGCATTAGAGACTGTGACATATTAAGGGCCATAACCCATATTACTTTTGAGCCCATCAAACTAAGCATTATTGTAGATAGAGTCATCATGAGTTTAAAGTTGATTAATGTAATGGGAGAAAAACATAATGGAGAACACCTCCCTTTTTCTTAATTGAACTTCATTCATGGATGCCCCCATATCCATAAGAAAATGATGGGATAGTTCCATCATTCTTTGAAATCAATGACTTAGCCAAGGATTTTGAGATGTTTCCTAGTTTCTTGATAAGCCTTTGTGATGTTTCATTGAACCTCTGTAATTTCTCTCATGCACTGTCACATTCATCTACGAAGTTCAGTAATTATCTCTCCCATCCTAAAGTGCATCAACAATCACAATATTACATGTTGGTGCAAGGAATGTTGTGAACACTCAATTCCCCGCCCTACAAAGTTGCAATACATAACTGGGAAAAGAGAATGTCGATGGATTTGGAGATCAGGAGAGGAATAGTGTGAGAAGAGAAATAATCCACATTGCTTCTATAACTCTCTCCATTAATGAAAAAGGCTTGCACGGGAGACAATAACATGTCCATTGAGCTACACTTGAACTCATTGTTCTACACCCTGGGGGATCCTAGGCAAGTACTTTATTATTTAGTAAATTCCACATAACAAATTGTGACTTAGATAGGAATTTCAACCACCATAACATTTTCCATCACCATTGTGAAGGATATTCATTCCCTCATGCAACCAAGTCCCTATATCCTTCTCTAGGATCATAATACCTTATTGGATTCAAAGACTAGACTAATGTATCTTCCTTTTCCTTGATCCTTACAAAACTTGATTTGAGACTTCCAACATATCTATCCCAAGTATCAACATCTCTGTCCCGAAAACTAGGTCACTCTGGGTAAGCCAACCTTGGTGACAAGTAGTATTTTTATTCAAGTTAGCTCTCTAGGAAAAATTATAAAATCCTCGAGACCCTAAAAACATTATGATATGATGTGAAAGCATGTAATTTTCACCACTACCTATCCATGGTTCCATCCCTACTTGTAGATTTGTTCTTCTACCAACACATCATACAAGCTTGCTTCCAACTGAGGGGAAGGCCAAAATCATTGCTTTATAGATGATGGATACATTGATTAAATTATTGATAGAATTCCTTATCCAACCCTCCATTGAATCTGGAGAAATTTTTTTTTCTCTTACTACCTGAGCCCATAATTCCTAGAGTTACAAATGAATGTCATAAGAAGAGTGAAGACCCTCGAGTTACGAAAAATCCAATTTCATAAAAGCTACCTTATTATAACAAGCCAATTAGGGAAGTAATTAACAATGTGTCAAGAATTAGGAAAGCCTTGTTGAACTCTTAAAGTTCTTCAATAGCATGTTTTGACATATCCATTGTCTGAAAGAAAATAAGAAGTAAATGAAGGTATAACACAAGTTATGATAAGGCTAAGTATGGAATTGATTTTGGATTCAAGAATGGCCTAGATCATAAGATTTTTCATTCATCCTTGCTTAGAAGATGAATTTCAATGATTGGGTACCTTTGAGGGTCACCAAGAACCTTTTTCATCTTAAATTATTCCATGGTTTTTACAAATCTTACAATCTAGGACATTCTATAAAAGAGACGACTCACACCCCAAAGCATACCAAGATAACAATAATGGGATGCCAAGTATGATATGAATCAAGTAAACAAGGAACCCAATAAGTTTGTTACATATAATAGAATCAAGTATATTCTCCAAGCAAAACATGGGTTCCCTAAATATTTGCTCGCTAACTTATCTTCTCATTTTTTCGAGTGTTGGTACCACAAACTTATATTTGCACAATAACTTATCTTCTTGTTTTAATGAGTGTAGGTACCACCAAATAGGTATCTTTCGGATCTATATTCCTCAAGTGATGATCAAGATATACTCAAAGATGTTGAAACTGAGACGTGTTGTACTAGATCTACTGGTTCTAGATCAACTAGATTTGAAAAGGTAAGGAAAATATTTTGTATACGCATGCAATTTTTTATTGCCAATGGAGGGTCATGTACTTATGATGCTGAGAGCATAGGTGACATTGAGTTTCCCTTGAGGTATATACATCTAGTGAAACAATGGGAACATAAGGAGCTACCTAAAGTGGACACAGATTTATTCAACAGTGGGAGGATGTATTGCATTGCTCCTTCATCCTTACATGGATTGGGGTTATTTTCGATGGATGGCGTAAAGGTCGGCTATGAAACTGTAACTGAATTGATGGAGTATGTTGGACCATTATACAAATACAATCACTGGTTGATGTTGGTCTGATATACACGAATTATGCGGAGATACATAGTTCCCGCAAATTATATACAACTAGTAGATAACAATCAAAATAAAAGGGGCAACTATGCAAATTGATGGAAGGAAAAAATCTTCTAGAAACATTGTAGGATTTATAATAGTACATGACCAGTGGAAACAACTAAGAAACCGAATTTCATATTTGAGGGACGCGAAGGAAATCATATATTTGTATGTGCAACAGAAACAATAGTTCTAAGTGAAGAGTTTTTGATCGATTACAACTTAAATTGAATAGATGGAGGGTGTGCAGCTATGGGGGTAAATATATTACATACCATTCAAATCAACCTTTGATCAATCATTGTTATAATTTATCGTTGCAATATTTCAATTTTTTACTGCATATATTTCATTTTTCATTATTTATTTTCTGATATTACTGCAATATTTCATTTTTTAATGTTACAATTACTTTCATAACTCTTGTTGATTAATTAATATGTCAACATCTGTCCAGGGTGACCATGGAAAATCACACACTACATCTGTCTAGGGGGACCATGGAAATGCACCTGTTGTGCCTCATCATGTAAATGTTAAATATAGTAACAACTTATGACTACAACAACTAAATTTCTGAAATTTCATTACTTGTTTTTTGATATTACTGCAATATTTCATTTTTTTAATGTTACAAGTGAATTTCATAACTTGTGTTGATTGATTTATTGTCTCAACGTCTGTCCAGAGTGACCGTGGAAAATCAACCACTACATCTGTCTAGGGTGAGTGTGGAAATGCATTCGATGTGCCTCAATAGGTAAATGTTAAATATAGTAACAACTTATGACTACACAACTAAATTTCTAAAATTTCATTATTTATTTTATGATATTACTGCAATATTTCATTTTTTTAATGTTATAGGTGAATTTCATAACTTTTGTTGATTGATCTATTGTGTCAACATCTGTCCAGGGTGACCATGGAAAATCACCCGCTACATCTATCTAGGGTGACCATGGAAAGGCACCCGTTGTGCCTCAACAAGTAAATGTTAAATATAATAATAACTTATGACTACAATAACTAAATTTCTCAAATGTTAAAGTTCATCTCATTAATTTTATTCATCAATGTATTGTGGCATGGTCAATGTGTGAAGGCACCCACTGAGGATCTTGAGGATGAAATATTTTATTCCACTAACCCAATAACAACTGTCAAGGCCTTGAAGAAGGAAAACATAGACTACAAAATCTAATAACTAATTTTGGGGTAAGTGGCATCTTCACATATTTTTATCAGCTATGACAACTTCATATCTGTTTTTTTGTTTAATATTTTCTATATGATTTGATAAAGTAAAGTTTTTTGTTTGTAGGAGTTTTTAAAACCCATGCCTCGAGAACCTACCGAGCCTGCAACTGCTATAGGTAGCAGTGATGGTCCAATGCAATAAAAAAGTCGACATAGAAAAATACAAGTGAGGATTTTTTACCCTCCTGAGGTTCCCCTAGAATCCATTGATGAGAACAATGATGTTGACCAGAATGACACGCCGAAGCATGATGAGCTAGATCCTAGGACTCCACATGACTTCGAAGATGAGAGTACTTGTAACATCTCTGTTGTAGCCATTATAAACTATAATGTATTATGTAAATATGACTTAGGCTGGTGAGCCGATAAATTTGAAAAGGGGACATAATGCCTAGGAAATGTAACACTTCCTATACATTAATAAAATACACTGTTGGGTGTAAGACCGATAAGGACAAGAGAGATATGGGGCTATGATTCCAAGAGAGAGGGGGATTGAGGGGCTAAGTCTTGTTATTATTATTTTATTTACCCATAATTGATTTTATGGAGAAGAGGCAATTATATGAGCTTATTGGGATGGAGGCCATGCGGTTCTTATCTTCATGTAATTATTTAAACTTCATTTGGGGTCTGTTTTGGGGGCGTTCTTCCCTTAGTTCATCCTCTTCTCACTGGTTCGATCATTCTTCTTCCTCTTCACTCACTGATGATAGTTCGTGTGCTCTTGGGGTGAGAATGGAAACATATGGTAGGAAGAGGAGATCCATCATTGAATGGATGTAATGATTTACTGATCATTGTAGGAGGGAATGGATGCCTGTGTGAATGAACTTGATGGAAGTTCAGATGTAACTGTCCATAGCTGAGAGTCCTTGGAATTTCCAATAGGTATATTTCTTGACCAGTAGCACTAGAGCCCTGGAGAGAAATGGAACAACCTTAGGGACTGCATGACAGAGAAAGGTGTTCATTTCTTGGGGTTGTGTAGGATGAGTGGGAAAGAGAGACGTAAATTAGGATTGCTGTGAGGATGTGAAACCTGAGAGCTACTTAGCCAACTCCTGTGTATTTAGACTTGGCCTAGGAACCATCCTTATGGATTCATAGCCCTGGCTCGGGGGTGACCTATTGTTGAGAGTAAATGAACAACAATGTCTATAGTTGGGAGGAACGTCCTTGGTATGCAACTAGTTGGTGGACATTTACTTGCAAAGATAAGTTCTCTATGTGTTTTCTGTTTAATGTATTTCAATGTGTATTTAATTATCTCTGAGATATATATTCTAATGTGCCTTTCTGTTGGTTATTTGTTGTGCATGGCACATTGTTTATCTATTTTATGTTGCGACATGGATCTTGTCTTATGCATGTTGTGTGCATGCTTCTAAAATTGTTGAGAAGCCGTTTGTTTTTGAATTTTGATCAAAGAACTAAGTCTTGGGACTGCAGCGTACCTAGCCTATGGGTGGTTGGGTGTGTTGAAACTTGTTTAAGTGGCATAGCCCAACCTCTTGGTGGTCGGGTATGTTACAGATTGGTATCAGAGCTTCTGGTTGAAACATCGGGCCGATATGGACTGGGTCTGTTGGTCAGATTCTCATGGTTGAGATCAAACTTTGACCATGAAGTTGAAAATACTAGGAGGAATGGCGTTGCAGAATCTACGTAGGAGTTAGATCGTCAGAGATCAGTTGTAAGGGGTTCGAAGGATCGTGACCATCCCCCTTCTAATTCCAAAGAGATCACCACTGTAGGATCAAGAGAGATCCAGGATCGTTGGATCAGAGGATAGGTGAACATGGGTCATCCGATGTAAAGGAATCAAGGGTTAAGGTCACAACCATTGGATACCATGGGAGAGAGAGATCAAGGAATAGGAGGCATTGCGGGGAACCAAGTTGCATGGGAGATAATTTCCCAAGGCAGTCCCACAATCCAAACCACAGTTTCACCAAGGGGTTGTGTGTCAACATCTGGATAATTGTGGGTTACTCCAAACCGTCGATGAATGCCCCCACAAATTTAAGGGCATACAGTCATGTGACATGTTAGTACTCGAGTGACGAAGCTCTGAAGAGAAGAAGTAGCTGGGGAATGTCGATTTGTAGGACACATGTCAAAAGATTGTGTGCTTCAGGTTAAAGCACTCTGGTTGAAAGCACTATGGGAAAAGGCGAGCAAAGAAAAGTTGAGAATTGATATTTCTGGAACCCAGAGATCTGAAGTGAATTGCAGTCGTCCAATCCAGGAGGACACATGGAAAAAATCTGTGCACTTCAGGGAAAAGTGAAAGTTGAGAGTTGAGTTCTTAGAAGTAACAAGACCCAAATAAATTGTAGACTTCGATCTATGGGAAACACATGTCAGTATATCGTGAGATTTGGATAAAAACATTTCAGAAAAAAAGTTGAAGTTTGAGTTTTCCAAAGTCTGAAGGCCCGAAGAAATTGCAGTCGTTGATCCTTGCAGCGGTAACTTTCGAAGTCCCGAAGTGTGAGGTTAATATGGGCCATTCGATAAGGGAGACACATGGCAACAGTTTGACCTGTTTGGGAAATCAGAGTTCAAGAGAATTGGAAGTGTGCTAGTGTGGAAACTCCTGAAGTCCCAAAGCCCAAAGAGACAAAGTGGTGGGGCATGATGATGTCACCTGGAGGTAATGTGGACCCTGTAATTTCGAAGTGGCGTGGCTTGCGAACATCACCTGGGATGGCGTGGACACATGGGATGTGTGCCACATGTTAGTAATTTTTGAGCATATGGATTATTGAAATGTCAGTTAGAACATGACATGTGTCACCCACCCTATTGGGCCATGTGTCTACTTCTATTATTTTGACACGTGGCGACAAATCATGTAGTCTGGAGACTGGGCACACCAAAGGAGAAATATGTGATAGTTTGCATTGGTTCGAGAACTCCCAAAGGCCTGAAGTCTAGAGTACATATCAACCATTGATATCAGAAGACACGCAACATTATACCTTGAAGTGATTTGGAGGATCAATGCTTCGGGAGAAAGTGAAGGCTTGGAGTTTAAAACTCTCAAAGCCCAAAGATCCGAAGTGATTCACAACTGTTGATCTATGAGAGACACTCGTTGACAGATCGTTGACTTTGGGTGAAAGCAATCCAGGAGAAAGTGAAGGCATAGATTTTGAATTCCCGAAGCCCGAAGAGCCGAAGTGATTCACATCCATTGATCTGCAGGAGGACACACATCGATAGATCATGAACTTCGGGTAAAAGTGTTCCGGGAGGAGGCAAGCGGGGAAAGTTGATACCTATGAAGGACAGAGTTCTGAAGTGGATATTGATCGTTGATCATGAAAGAGGAGGATGTTCGTTGATCAAGTATAGTGGAAGGATAACGTAAGTGGAGGTGTTAACCGACAACAAGCGGTCACCACTGCTTTATGACTCATTTAGTGGGTAATCACTTCGGAGGAATTGCTACTCCAAAATTTAGGAGCCACGAATAGCCAAAGTTATGAAGTAAATGAGAACCGTCCATCTCATCATGAAATTAAGATGTGACTGTTGATTTTGATAAGTGATCAAGCACTTCTTAGCTTAACTCCTGGTCACCACATGTGATCGTATGAATAAAGGAATAAAGGGAAAAGAAGAGGCAATGCTCAAATCAATAATCTTGTGGTTTTGCGCATACTGTCATATGTAAATGGTTTGAAGGAAGCACCTCATAAAGATTTAATTCGATAGAGATTTAACACTAGAATAATATAGAGAATTGCTAAAGGATCAAAATATGATCTGTTTGTGAACTAAGAACACAACAAAAGCATGAGTACGATATAATGAGTCGATCCATGTCAGTGATCAAATCATGAACACAAAAGAAATGACACACTGTCATGATTAAAAGAGAGTTAATTCATGAGCATTGCGAATAAAGGATAAAAAGGAAAAGTGATATTAATTAAAGAACAATATTATCATTTAAATGAAAAGGTACCTGTAAGTTTAATTGACAATTTTTGTATGATATTTATAGTTCTAACAAGATGGTTGCTTGCAGGTTTATCAGGATTAGAGGTATAACTAGATCAATTCAAGAATAGGATAGATGTTAGGGTCATGGAGGCATGACTTTTCTTACAAAAGTTGGATGAGGTACTACAAAAGAAATAATCCTCACATGGGACATGAAGCTAGCAGGTGAATAATGTCATTAATGGGCATAGAAAGGAAAAGTAAGGCTCCATAGAATTGAAGGTAGATATGTGTAGACAATTGCAAGCTTGATGTGGAAGGAAACAAAGAGCTTAAGAGGTGGTGTGTGAATAATCTCTATGTGTCAAGAATAGGAGTTCCAGGGAAGGATTTTTTAGATATGACTTATCTATTGTCTAAAATCTTAAATCGGATTTCACAGTGGAAGCAAGATGACAATGTAGAGGAATTGGAATGCTCTCTAACTTCAAAAGTGGCACTGAATGAAAATGGATTTCCATTAGGGAATGGTACTGAGTGGGAAAGAATGGCCAAGTGGAACGTGGCTGGAAAAGTGTTCGCAGATGAAAAGAATGGGAGCACGCAAGGCATCAAGGATCTAAAGGAGTTCAAGGACAACCAACTACAACAAAAATAAATAAATAAATAAGTGAATTGAAACAGAAATTCACTAGAGTTCATGAAGAATACAATGAAGTTAAATTGCATATGCATTAGTAGGTATGTTGGCAATAAATGCTTGGTACATATAGATGTGTAATTTTGCATATGTAAATGCTTGGATATGCATATAACATGCTAGTGAACTTAGAACAATTTGTTATTATGAAATAATTTTTGAGTATGACTAGGGATGGATTATGTATTCAGGAAAAATGATATAGAGGGGATAAATATGTGGATGTTGTTGTTTCTTATAATTTCCATCGAGGTGAAGACCCATGAGGATGGCAGGAATGGTAATCAAAATGATGAAAGGGGAAGTCTGTGAGATTCTACAAATATCAATTGGTCAGACAATAAGTAGGTTGGTAACAACCAGGCAGGTATTCATTTAGTTTCCATTGATGCATATATGTTGAAGGGGATCGAGATAAGGATTACCTCAGTTAATTTTCAGTGTTTAAATTGATATGTAATGGCCGAAGGCCCAGAGTGTGTAAGTTTTGTTTATGCTAGAATGCACTTAGATAAAATGTCAGTTGCATATTATGTTATGATTTGTTATGGGATCATAACCAGGTAATTCAAAAGACATACTCCTTATATAACAATGAATATCCATAAAGCTAGTCATGTGTTAGATGATAATATGGTTGGATATGGAAGGGATATAGCATTATGTGAGTGCTCGATAGTATCCACTGTATATCTAATGTTTGGATTGCAACCTTTTTGACAACACTGAAGAGCACTTAAGGATTATATTCCTGTTGTTGTGTTTGGGTGGAAAAGGAAGGTAACCAAATAGTTAAGAAAGTAGTAGGAAGTGTGTGGATGATGTGTTGAATCATTGGCCAGACCTTCCAACTCATCATGGTGGAATACATGACATAGTTATGTGGTATTATGTAGTCAATGCATGGATGTATTGTGTATATGTGACCATGGGTATTGACACATGGATTTCTATCTTATTAACTGTTGTATTCTGAAAAGTCTACGTGACTGATAATACATGTGTATGTAATGATGAGTTCATTCCAATTGATAGTTGGATTAATAGAAGTAAATGAATTATAGTTGTAAACAATTCTGAGAGCACTTTGTGATTTTGTTTTGAATCATTTCCATGAAAATATATATCTTGTACATGAGATATTGACAATTTGTTTGTGTGGGGAATGTTGAAATTGCAAGAGGAAAGGGGTTTGGGATATGGAAGTGTTGTAATCCCATAAAGAAGACCAATTCCAATTGTTGCAAGAGTCAAATTGTTATGATTAGAAGCTCATGTCTAGAAGTTATATTTTTCCTATATAAAACAATTTTGGGAATTATGATTTGATAATTACTGATGAATTGTTTTGGACGAATGTAAATTGAAAAAATTGTAGGTAGAATGGTCTTGGATATGGTAGGGATGTAAGCCCATAAGGAAGAATGATATCTACAACTGCAGAGCCAACCATTATGAGAATAAAGATCATTCTTGGAAAATTTTATTTTCTTGTATAAAACAGATTTGACATTTATGTTTGAAATGGTTATAATGATATCTCATGATGACTGTATGTGTATAATACAGATGAGATGTTGGATATGCAAGCTGGAAAGCATGGAAAAGGATATTGTTGTGACACGAGAACCCTCTGTCCCTAGAAAACTTATTTTGCAAGAGAACCTTGGTTAGGAAAGATGGATCACCTGAGCGAATGCATAGCAGAAAAGGGGATACTTGAGCCTGGGCCTAGAAAGTGAGTGACCACAAGGAAGAGGAGACTTTGATAGCTCTTGATTGGGGTCATGCACACAATGGTAAAATGATGAATGTTGAAGATCTAGAAAAATACTAGACTATGAGAGAAGAGAAGGTGATGTTGGAGCAACTAAATGAAAAAGGCATGGAAGGAAGAAAGTCCAATGGACTTGCTACAAACTGGAGTTTTGGAACCCATAACTCTGAAACATTCTGTCCGAGTGAAATGAAGTTGGGGAGAAGTGGAATAGCCTGAGGGACTACATGGATGAGAAAGGGTTTGATTTATTTGGGTTGCGCAGGGCTGAGAGGGAAGGAGAGCTTGTTGGTTGGAGTTGCTGCCAGAAAAATAAATTGTGAAGATCATCATACATGTTTTTGGTTGGAATGCCTATGCATACATGTCTTAGGCCAAAGTGCCCATATATATATAATTGGGTTGGATTGCCTGTGTGAATTAAGGCCAGATGGAATGGAATTGTAATGTTAATAACATTGTAATGGTGTTGTGCACTAAGGATAGTGCCAAAATAGGGGGAGGGGAATGTAAAATACTGGTTCTAACCCTTATAAACTATAATGTATTATGTAAATATGACTTAGGCTGGTGAGCCAGTAAAGTTGAAAAGGGGCCAGAGTGCCTAGGAAATGTAACACTTCCTATACATTAATAAAATACATCGTTGGCTATAAGACTGACAAGGACAAAAGAGATAGGGGGCTATGATTCCATGAGAGAGGGGGACTGAGGAGCTAAGTATTGTTATTATTATTTTATTTACCCATAATTGATTTTATGGAGAAGAGGGGGTTACATGAGATTCTTGGTAGGGAGGCCATGTGGCTCTTCTCTTCATGTAATTATTTAAACATCCCTTGGGGGCTATTTTGGGGTTGTTCTTCCCTTGGTTCATCATATTCTCACTGGTTCACTCATTCTTCTTCCTCTTCACTCACTAATGCTAGTTCATGTTCTCTTGGGATGATCATGGAAACAAATGGCAGGAAGAGGAGAGCCATCATTGAATGGCTTCAATGATTTACTGGTCATTCCAGGAGGGAATGGATGCCTATGTGCATGAACTTGATGGAATTTCAGATGGAACTGTCCACAACTAAGAGTCCTTGGAATTTCCAATAGGGATATTTCCTGACCATTAGCACTAGAGACCTGGAGAGAAATGGAACAAACTCAGGGATTTCATGGCAAAGAAAGGTGTTCATTTCTTTGGGATGTGCAGGATGATGGGGAAAGAGAGAAGGGAATTAGGATTTCTATGAGGTTGGGAAACTTGAGAGCTACTTAGACAACTCCTGTGTATTTAGAATTGGCCTAAGACCCATCCTTGTGGATTCATAACCCTTTCTCGAGGGTGACCTGCTGTTGAGAGTAAATGAACAACAACTTCTATGGTTGGGAGGAATGTCCTTGGTCTGTAGCCAGAAGGTGAATGTTTTTTTACTTGCAAATATATGATCTCTCTGTGTTTTTTGTTTAATGTATTCGACTGTGTATTTAATAATATCTGAGATATGTATTCTAATGTGCATGTATGCTTGTTATTTTTTGTGCATGACACATTGTTTATCTCTTTTATGTTGTGACATGGATCTTATCTTATGCATGTGGTGTGCATGCTTCTAACATTGTTGAGAATCCCTTTGTTTTCAAATTTGGATCAGAGAACTGAGTCTTGGGACTGCAACATGCCTAGCCTGCATTTGGTTGGGTGTGTTGCAACTTGTTTAAGTGGAGTATCCCAGCCTCTGGGTGGTCAGGTATGTTACAATACTGTAGATGGAGAGGAAGCTAATCATGGAGAAACATGAATTAAAAGCACTAGATCACTAGATCTCACCTTTATGGTGGATGACACATGTGTTCTGATCAATATTCAGAAGATTGCAGGTATTTGTTGATTAATTGATTCATTTTTATCATGAAAATGAAATGGACATTTGTTGAGATTATTATAAATTAATGGATAACACGTTTCTGCAGGAAACAATGTTTTCTACATAAAATTGAATGACAAAGCATTGGAGTTTTTTGGCCCCACCATTCGCACATGGTGGAATGGACAAGATAGCGAAAAGAAATATGAATTGCTAGGCCAGATGGTAAACTTGTTCAACAATATGTTCAACAAGAAAGTGGTTACAAAATTAGCCAACAAGAATTTAAAATATACCAAGGCCCAATATAGGAAGAAATTGCAATTAGACCTCAAGAATGAGTGCCCTCCCATGGTTCCAGAGAAAGTGTGGAAGGCCCCGATAGAGGATGAAAAGGAGAATTTGTTTAAAAAACAAGGAAGACATCCACGAGCTGATCAGGCAAGGTACAACACATGTCATCTTATTAGTGAAATATTCTCATTTGTGTTTTTCTTTCTTTTTTTAAGTAAATATTCTGATGTTTGTTTTTCAAAAAATCCATATATATGCCACCTGGCACCTCCAAATCAACCAAGGCTAGAATGGAAAAGAACAGGCAACATAAACTAGGCCAGGGTGGCTATGGAAAAATAAAATCCCGAATCATAAGAATTAAATGATTAATTGTGGTGAATATTTATTTAACAGTAGCAAACAAATATATGTTTTTGTTATTGGTAATTTTAATGGTGTTATGCATTGCAATTAAATATGTTTGACACTTCTACCACTGAGGAGGAACTAAGGCTTGGTTACAAGCATGGTTTTAAAAGTGTGATTGAATATAGGAGAATCTTGGGGCAGACTCCAATCTCCCCAGCCACGTAGGTAAATAAAATGAATAAGGAAACCGCAGTAGCATGCTTGTAAAGTTTATTCATATTTTATTATATCACCCTTAACTAAGTATTTATGTTTCTTTTCAAGAAACAATACAACTGCAGCAGTGAATGTAGTAGTATTCAACATATACCACTTCATACTAGAGAGACCATGTCCAATTATAGTGGCTTGAGCAGAGTACCCATTCCAGTATGTATGATTCAGAATTAGAAATATTTATTGTGATTGTAGATATTTATTTCCTGACTTATACTTATATATTATCTTGTTTAAATGGAAGAGCAGGTAGCTCAGTAGGGTGAAATGCAAGAAGAACCAAGTGGACAAGAAATTAATGCACCAACTGTCACAACTACACAGATAGGTAAAGAGCAATATTGTAATCTTAATCAAAATAATGAAATAATTATTTCAATTATATTTCAACATATCGATATGATCATTTTTGTTGTTGCAGTTCATGCCCGTGCACAGATGCCTCCATGCCCTTCTCATCCATGCACCATAAGTATGGTACATGAGCGCATGGAAACAAAAACAATAGAAGGACAGGGCACAAAAAATACAACGTCAAAGGATGATTATGATACCCCAATCGTCAATTTTATGAATTTAAAAAAACATAAATCAAAGAAAAAATAGATGTATAAATTCATGACTTGTATTTGGATGTTTATCGATGTTTCTAGTATGAAACATTGTTTATATGAATTAAAACATTATGCTTCAATGTTTATATGTTCATATGT
>CBVK0103037982.1:0-15406 GCA_900067695.1 Picea abies | reverse complement strand
AATATGCCCCAATTAATGGGTAATGAGCCAATATTAGGGCTTAACATTGAAGGATCTAATGCATAATCAAGAGGAGCATACTACAATCTATTATGAAAACAAGTCCACCATTTGATGCAGACCCCCTCCAAGAGCACATCTAGATATGTTTTTCATCTTGGAGCACGAGTTGTGGCATGGGAATCAAAGAAGCAACTAATAGTGACGATGTCATCAACAGAAGCAGAGTATGTAGTAGGTACATCGGTAGCATGTCAAGCAGTTTGGATGCAAAGCATATTGAAGGATCTAATGCATAATCAAGAGGATCATACTACAATATATTGTGACAACAATTCCACCATTTGATGCAGACCCCCTCCCCTCTTGGGGTTGCGTGACCTCCCGGTCTCTAGATCTTTCCTTCTTCTGAGTTATATTAACTCTTTGGGCTCCTGGTTGAACCCAAATAAAATATACATAGGCCCCTCTTTGTTCCCTATGTGTAGGTTTCGAGAGACCCGCGGGCTAATTTCCACATGCTCCCAAAACACTAGTTTCAAGCGTAAGCCCCTTTGGCGTTAGCCCCTCCTTCATACGACCCTGGTTCATGTCCTTGTGCTAATGCACTGTAAGCACGGGAAAGAGTGGTTTCAAACCAACCCACTTTTCACTCCGCAATTCTCCTCATGCTGCCACATATCCATTTGTGAATACCATGGTTCCAATTGCGACCCGCTCTAGAATAATTATCCTCCACGCAAGTTCTGGCCCTGCAATCCTTCTCGTCCATCGATCTCCTGTCTCTCGATGCTTCCTCAGGATCAATGGCTGCTATTGAATATCCTTTGTTGTCATCTACACATGATATCACATCACTGTGATCTGTTGCAACATAACTCCCCTCTAGATCAATGACTGTCATCGATTTTTCATTTCGGGATTCGAGAGTTTCAATTTCCAAATTCTCTCTCCTCTATATGGAAATATTACGTAGTGGAAGATGTGCTTCCATCTGGATCCTTGAATCTACGGTCAGGATCTCCTCCGTGAATCCGACCTTCAGGAATCTTGATTCTCGATCTCCACAAGCTCCCTTTGCTAAGATCCTTCTTCGCATGTGACCTTGGACGACATCCTCGCATGACCACGTGAATTCTTGCTAAATCTCACACACCTCTAATCCCAAAAATGTTGTTGGACTATCAATATCCCGATCTTGACAGTACCTATGGATTGATGGTTCATATCTTCCCTCTCCAAATCTACGGACCAGATCTCTTCGCGATTCCAGACTTCAGGATTTTGAAATCTCAAGCCCATCTCCTTTCGTACTCTAATCTCTCGGGGTTGATAATATGTGGACACATTTCCTGCTTGATCAATAGTTCTATTCCCCCTTCAGATATTTGACCTTTCAACTCAGATCAATGGACCTGCGACCCTCTTCTCGATTGACAATCGATATCTCCTTTAGATCTCTAGACTTTTGATATCTCAAATCTCAAACTCTCGTTCCTGCTGACTGAGTATCTCCCGGAGTGGATGATTCAATGACAAGTATCCACCTAGATCAACGGTCATGCTCCTGCTTCAGAACTTTGACCTCCTCGACCAGATAAACGGTCCTACGACTTCTTCCTCGATCAAAGACCGAGATGTTATCTAGGTATTCAGAGCTTTCCTCCTTTTCTTTTCTTCAGAGTCCTAGATCTGGAGCCACGTTTCCTCCTTCACATCGACAACTCTCATCATTTTGGAATTTCGGCCTTTGGCATTCTCAAATCTCAACAAGCCCAAACCTCTGAAGGTAATCCTTCTAGAGTGTCATATCCTTTGACACCTCTCCTCATTCATCCAACGATTGTCCAATGGAGTGAGTCTCTGTCCTCCATCCTTCCCTCCACAGATCAATGATCCACGTTCCTTCCTTTGGGATCAAAGGCCCTTAAACACTTCAGCCTTCAATGCTTCGGTGATCTCACTTCTCAAATGAACCCATACTACAACCTATCCGGAGCTCGCAATCTGTTGACAAGTGCCCCTCTATATATCGACAACTCTCTGCTCTTCAAGCATCGGGTGTTTCAACCTTTTGTGCGCTCGTTCCTCCCGGAGTGTGTTCAGTAGAAATACACGATCTCTTGATGTGTGGCTCCCCTTTGATCTGACGACATCTATTCGCTTTAGCTCTTCGGGGTTCATGAATTTCAACTCCTGTAAACTCGGTTCTCCCGGAATACTTTCACTCGGAACCTTAGATCTTGTGCCACCTATTTCCTTTTATGATGGACGGTCCCTACTCTGTTTGGTACTTAGGAAATATTGACAAGTCCAATCTCCTGCGTGTACACAACATTAAGGCTTGTGCACTTCCATCCAGATCCAATGATGGTTGACCCTCTACACTCAGATCCAATGGATGGGATCTGTTCTCTTCTCCTGTGCTATCCTTGTTCGATAAGCGCTAATCAAATAGACCAAGATTCTCCTTACAACCAATCTGACAGTTTCTATTGCTCCTCCTCCTTATCTTCCACCTTCACCCAACTTGGAATATTTTTTCAGCGTTCAAAGATTTTCGGACTTTGAACTTTCTCCAGTGAACCTGTCCTCTGGGTCTTTCTTTCAGGTTTGAAAACGCTATCTCTTCTGAGATTTTGGACATGGAATAAGTCTGCCACCCACACACCCCTTACGTTATCCCTTCAAAGATTTATCTCTTTGAAGAATTCAATATTCCATGGCCTCCTTTCTTTCTGGGATTTCATCAAACATAGATCCGAAGGATTTCTTGAAAATAAATTCTTCTCAGCCTCCTGGCATTCTCCTTGCTCAGTGGACACCTTGCATAGCTCTTCCTTACATAGTGTTCAGTAAATCTGTCTCTCTGTTCCTTCCCTTCATAGATTACTCCTCTAATGTATTCAGTAACCTTGAGGTTACTCCTTCAATTTTTATCACTCTAGTGCGCCCTCCTTGCACATTATTTCCTAACTCCGCAGAATTCAGATGTGCATTCCTTATGCTATCTACAGAACTTCAAATGTTCTTTTGTGCACTCCTTTCATAGCGTAAAGAGCATAGAATGCTACTTCAAAATCAAACAAAGATAAAGAAATTTATCTACCGACTGCAGATGAAACCTATCATACATCTACAATACATTAACACAAAAATAACATTTACAAAATACATACAATTCATAAACACGTCGTGTGCAGGAAAACCTTATTTTCTTCATATTAAGATGGATGTTCGTTTACAAATATGTACATATACTGGACTACGACAGAGTCTCAATTATTTCTCCTATTCTAAATCTATCCTGAGTTCTTCTTATTTTAAGACCTCTCTACCCCGAGATCTCTCTCTCTAGTCTCCTAACTCTCTCCTGAAATCTGATACAAGATCTCTTTACAAAACAGGGGCTCTACGAGCTTGTCCTCTTGCACCTAACCTCCTCTATTACATTAACTAATAGTTATTGCTAGATAAGAGTCAACACTCCATATCTACAACCTATTATAGTCCTTCATGACTTTATAAACAAGTTACATTTTTAAAATGTTGTTTACAAAATATCCAAACAATTCGATTTAATTCGGAGATAATTTATGATTTGAAATTTTGTCATGCTGAGATGTCGCGTCCCTTCCTCCATGCTTGCGTCTTTGAGTTTGAATGCGATGCTCCTGCATCATACTCCTCTGCTGGGAAAATCATGAGCTCCTACTCATGAGTTCCTCTTTTCCAATGTTGAAATACCCTTGGATCCGAAATTCTTCCTTGGAGTTGTCCTCTTGCTCCTCTGCTTTGTTGTTGTTGATGATGATGCTTCTTCTTCTACCTTCCCTTCTTCCCTGTTGTTTTTGCAAGTTTTCTTTTGTTCAACTTTCCTTTACAAACTGCTTCTTGCGCTGAATTCAACATCAGTGTCTTGATCTCCTCTATCACTCTGTCTAGCTGCTCCAGTGGTTGGCTCTTCTTACGCAGTCTTCTCAGCTGCAACTCTTCCTTATTTGTGGGTAGATCATCTTGATCCCCCATACCATTTTCTTCTTCTTTTGTGGCATTAGCTTGCCACCCTACTGCAAACTTCAGTTTTGCAGTCTCCCCTTGACTAACCTGTTGCTCAGTCTCCTCCACTAACATATTGGCTTCTTTTGTCAGCTCCTCTTGCGTTGGTTCAAGTCCAACTTCTTCTAGCTGCTCCTCTAGCTGGTATGCTCCTCCATTTGCCTCAAAATTGACATGTCGGATGTGAAAGATTTGCACCATTACCCTTCTCTCTAGGGCTTCAAATTCTGCATACAGATCAACAAGGTCTATGTTGTCTTCTTCTCTTTCTGCTACAAGCTCCAGTGCTACAGTCATCTATGTTTCATCTTCCTGGCTAAAAAATTTGAGACATTATCCTTAATGCTCCTCTCCTTTCACTGGGGTAGACATCAATGTCTTCTCCATTTCTTCCTCTTCTCCTTGGGAAGATTCTGATATATTCTCTTTCATCATGAAAGTCACCGTTGGTTGTCCATTTTCGGTTGTTTCATCTGCAAAACATGCTCCAGCCTCAATTGGGATATCTGGTAGGAATATCTGAATTCCCCCAATAATCAGAATCCTCCTTTAATGCTCCCCTTGTATGGTGAAAGTATTTAACTTCTCATCACATTCATTCACATGGTCTTTAAATCCACATGAATCCTCATATATCAACACTCCTTGCTGACATGAACTCTTTACAGAGTCCGTGAGACTCGCAGACAATCTCATCTCTTTCCCCCTGCCCCCTGAAAATTTGGGACTTATCTTCTGCCTACATGGCATTCTATGAGATCAATTGATCCCATCTCATTTCCCCCATGGAAATTTGAAATTTCAGTACTGCTCCTCTGGTAGTACAGAAGACCTTCCACTGATCTCTTTCTATTTCCCACCTGGCAACTTGAAAGTCCATTTCTTCTCACCTGGCATTTTATGAGATCTTCATCTTATCTCACCTCCTCCTCATCACTGAGGTGTATCCCAATTTATGATTCACATATGTGAATCCATTCTTCCTCTATGTCACTAAGGTTTTCAGCATGCCTCAACCACCTTATCAACAATCTTTGTTGTTCTCTAGCCAACAATCTCTTAACTGGCCAATTCACCATCTTCTTCATGGGCCACTCAAGCACCCAATGCACTTTTGCATCCTGTAGCATTTTAAATGCAAGCTTCTCCATTTTTGATCTTATCTAATTGAATTCTAGATCCATCTCTGGATTCTTCTTCTACTGGTGGCCTTCTCTTCAACCACATCCATGGCCTTTAGTAACCATTTCCACCTTCTACCTTCCATCATGGAAATTCTATGGATTACTCTACATCTGCGAGCATCTCCATCTTCTCTTACAACACACCTAGTTGTTTAAAGTTTTGTTGTCGTGATCGTGCAACAACCTCCTCACAGAGCATCAATACCCTTCTTTCTTCCTTTCACCCATTATCTATAGGAAAATTTATGTTTTTGATACCACCTGATGTTATCAATTCATCTCCTTTCACTGTCTTCCTGTCTGCTATCTGCAAACAAAATTAAGCTTTCTCCTCTTTCTCTTTCACCTGAAATCTACAGACGCAAATTCAGCTCTGATACCACATGATACAACCCCCCTCCCCTCCTCGGGTTCTTCTGACCTCTCGATCTAGGATCATTCTAATTGTTGAATTGGATCGACTCCTCGAGATCCTGATTGAACCTAGATCAATTATGCATAGGTCCCATTCCCTCTTGTGTGCAAGTCTCGACAGACCTGTGGGCTAATTTACACATGCTCCCAAAAAACTAGTTTCAGGCATAAGCCCCTCCTTGATATGACCCCGGGTTGTGTCCTTGTGATAATGCATGATTGAGGGCACGAGAAAGAGTGGTTTCAAACCAACTAACTTTTCACCCCACAATCCTCCTCGTGTTGCCACGTATCCATTTGTGAATACCATGGTTCCAATTGTGGCCTGCTCTAGAATAATTTTCCTCCATGCAAGTTTCGGCTCTGCAATCCTTCTTGTTCGTCGATCTCCTATCTCTAGGAACTTCCTCACGATCAACAACTGGTATCAAATCTCCTTTCCTTCCATCTATGCACGATATCAAATCACCATGATCTATCGCTACATAAGTCCCCTCTAGATCAACGACTGTCGTTGATTTTTCCTTTTGGGCTTCAGTATTTTCAATTTCCAACTTCTTTCTCCTCTATATGGAAATATTCTAGAGTGGAATATCTGCTGCCATCTGGCTCCTTGAATCTACGGTTAGGATCTCCTCCGTGAGTCCAACCTTCAAGAATCTTGATTCTCGACCTCCATAAGCTCCCTTTGCTAAGCTCCTTCTTCGCATGTGACCTTGGATGATGTCCTCACATGACCACGTGACTTCCTGCTAAATCTCACGCACCTCCAATCCCCAAAATATTGTGGGACCATCGATATCCTGATATTGACGATACCTCTGGATTGACGGTTCAGATCTGCCCTCTCCAAATCTATGGACCAGATCTCTTCGCGATTCCAGACTTCGATATTTTGAAATCTCAATCCCAGATCCTTTCATACTCTAATCTCCCGAAGTTGATAATCTACGGACACCTGTCCTGCTCAGTCAATGCTTCTATTCCCCCTTCGGGTATTTGACCTTTCAAATCAAATCAATGGACCTGTGACCCTCTTCTCGATTGATGGCCAAGATCTCCTTCGAATCTCTGGACTTTTGAGATCTCAAATATCAAACTCTCATCCCTACTAACTGGGTATCTCCCGGAGTGGAAGATATGCTAACACGTATCCACCTAGATCAACAGTCATGCTCCCACTTTGGAACTTTGACCTCCTCAACTAGATTAATGTTCCTATCACTTCTTCCTCAATTAATGACTAAGATCTTCTCCGGGTCTTTGGACCTTGCCTCCTTTGCTTTTCTTCGGAGTCCTAGATCTGGCGCCGCATGTCTTCCTTCACATCAATGGCTCTCGTCATTTCTGAACCTCAACCTTCTGGGTTCTCAAATCTCAACAACCCCAAACCTCCCGAGTGAATCCTTCTGGAGTGTCAGATCCTTTGACACCTATCCTCCTTGATCCATCGATTGTCCAATGGAGTGAGTCTCCGTCCTCCACAGTTCCCTCCATAGATCAATGATCCACGTTCCTTCCTTTGGGATCAACGACCCTTAAACACTTCGGCCTTATGCACTTTGGTGATCTTAGTTCTCAACTAAACCCTTACTACAACTTACCCGGAGCTCACGATCTATTGACAAGTGTCCCTCTGCAGATCGAAGATTCTCGGCTCTTCGGGCTTCAGGTGTTTCATCCTTCTATGCACTCGTTCCTCCCAGAGCATATTCACCTGAAATGCATGATCTCTTGACGCATGGCTCCCCTTTGATCTGACAGCCTCTATCTGCTTCAGGTCTTCGGGGTTAGGGAGTTTCAACTCCTGTACACTCAGTTCTCCTAGAGTACTTTCACCTAAAACCTCAGATCTTGTGCCACTTGTTTCCTTTGATGATGAATGGTCCCTATTCACTTCGGGACTTCGAGAATCTTGACAAGTCCAATCTCCTGCGTGTACACAATGTTAAGGCTCCTGTACTTCCATCCGGATCTTACAACTGTTGACCCTCTACGCTCAGATCCAATGGATGGGATCTGTTCTCTTCTCCTGCACTATCCTTTTTGGCTAGGCACTAATCCAACAGACTAGGATTCTCTTTACAACTAATCCGATGATTGTTGTTGCGCCTCCTCCTGAGCTTCCACCTTTCCCCGACTTGGAAGATTTTCTCAGCGCTCAAAGATTTGCGGAATTTGAACTTTCTCCCGTGAACCCGTCCTTTGGGTCTCGCTTGAGCATTTGAAAACGTTATCTCTTATGATATTTTGGACTTGGAATAAGTTCATCACCCACACACTCCTTGCATTATCCCTTCTGAGCTTTATCTCTTTGAATATTTCTATCTTCCACACACTCCTTTCTTTTACGATTTCGTCAAACTTAGATCCGAAGAATTTCTTGAAAATAAATTATTCTCACCCTCTTGGCGTTCTCCTTGCTCGGTGCAGACCCTACATAGATCTTCCTTATAGAGTGTTCAAGAACATTGTCTCTTTGTTCCTTCTCTACACAGATTCCTCCTCTAAGGTATTCATTAAACTTGAGGTTCCTCCTTGAATTCTTCTCACTCTGGTGCACCCTCCTGGCAGATTCTTTCCTGACTCCATAGAGTTCAGATGCACATTCCTTGCACTAGCTACATAACTTCAAATGTTCTGTTGTGCACTCCTTGCATAGCCTAAAGAAAACATAATGATACTTCAAACTCAAACAAAGATAAATAAATTTATCTATCGACTACAGATGAAACCTATCATACATCTATAGTACATTAACACATAGATAACATTCACAAAATACAGATAATTCATAAACATGTCGTGTGCAGGAAAAACTGCTTTTCTTCATATTAAGATGAATGTCTGTTTACAAATGTGTGCATAGACTGAACTATGACAAAGTCTCATTTCTTTCTCCTATTCTAACTCTATCCCGAGTTTTTCTTCTTCTAAGACCTCTCTACCCCGATATCGCTCTCTCTAGTCTCCTAACTCTCTCTTGAAATCTGATACAAGACCTCTTTGCAAAAGAGGGCTCTATGAGCTTGTCCTTTCTCACCTAACCTCCTCTATTACATTAACTAATAGTTATTGCTAGATAAGAGTCAAAAATCCATATCTATAACCTCTTATAGTCCTTCACGACTTTAGAAACATGTTACATTTTTAAAATGTTGTTTACAAAATATCTCAACAACTCGATTTAATTCAGAGTTAATTTCTGTTTTGAAATTTTGTCATGTTGAGATGTCACATCCCTGCCTCCATGCTTGCATCTTTGAATTTGAAGGCGATGCTCCTGCATCATAACTTCATTAGAATAAAATAAGTAGCTTTAGTAATTTTATCCACCACTACCATGATGGAAGCTTGTTTCTTGGAAGTTTAGAGATGAGGTGATTAAACCCGCATTGTCTAGTTCTATGAGGTGATTAAAGCTGCATATCATGATCCAGATTATTTTCGGCATGAAATGAGATCGGAGATATAATAAATAAATGCATAGAGATATCGCAGATATGAGCCAGCCGGAAAAGGTGGGTGGCCACCAATATCCACCTGGATCATATCGACACTATTGTTTCTCAGATTTTGTCTTGAGGATGTACACATGTAGGGCCATCGTTTTTCCAAGTGTTAGGGTTTTGGTCGGAGCCTTAACACTTCTGACCTTCCTTGGTTTATCTCATTTCACATTTATTGGTTTTGTTTTTTGTTGCTCTATGTTCTACCCTGAGAGGATTTCATAGTGTCAAGTAATTTCTCTCGTGAGTTCTAGGAATTCATAACATTGTTGTATTTGTGTATGGTTGCGCCATCACTAACCTGGCATGATTTTTTACACCCCTTTATTGTTGTGTTCTTCTGTAAGTTTTTATTATCTGAGCCATTAGCTCTGTCTTGATACCTCTACAACATTTCCATACAAAAATTTTTTTCCTCTATTTAAGTCTATTATATAATGCTTGGTGTTATATTTTAGTCACCATATTATTTCACTTCCATTTTGTTCCTGGTCCGAAGTGTCTTGTCCCTGGACTCGTTATCCTATGGAAGTTTATGGTCCAAATAACCTGTTCAATTCGTTTATGTGATTCAAACCCAATTAGGATTTATGTTTAGATAGAATATTGGTTTTGCATAGAGTCGATTTGTTCTCTAGTTTTACTCTGTAATAATTTTTGTTTGTAACTCTTGATGCATTTATTCTCGGTTAAATGACTAATGATGGGCCCTGTGTATTGTTTTTGAGGGTACCCATCAACCATTTGAATCCTTGTACACTAGGGTGCAATTCAAGCGACATATAGAGATCTAAGGATACTCAGTGCATCCAAGGTAAGTTGGTCTTTTGATTGTGTAAATAATTGTTTTGTTTAATTAACTTTGTACCACATCCTAACTTGTTTGTTGTTTGATGTACATGTATCATGGATGTTTGTACCATGGAGATTCGGGAATACTTTTCCTCAAAAAGGTATTCAGGTTCCATTCCCTAACTACCTTCAAGTTTGGCACCACATTTTAGGATTGTTCTATTATCATAGTTAGTTGACCAAATAAATTGTATATTTGTTCATGGAATTTCACAGCTCAGATCTGTTGTTTATGCATTTCATAAATTTGTAATACTCTGTATATGTTTTTTCTTTCATTTATATACAGTCATTATCCCTATTTTCTTTACTATTATTTCCTTTGGAGAATATATGGACTGTCGTTGTAATGATTTCCTTTTGAATATATGCAAATTGTTCTTTGTTAAAATCTGTAATGATTCTTTTCAAATATATACATGGTACATTTTTTTTAAACTCTATAATGAACTCCTTTAGATTACATGAACGATGCATTTTGTTTAAACTCTGTATTGATTTCCTTTTGAATATATGTATAGTACATTTTATTAAAATCTGTTACTATTTCCTTTTGGATATACGCATGGTGTAATATGTTAACTATGTAACGATTTTCCTTTGAAACATATACACATAATGTAATTTGTTGAAACTTTGTTTCTCTTCCCTTTAAGTTTCTTATATGAATAAAACTCAGTTTTAGTAGTTGGGTTTATACATATGAATGTCATTACTTTATTACTACTAGTAGGATTCTATTCATAGTTCTAGGCTTATAATATCTACTAACTTCCTTTCATAGTTTTCCTACCTGAATTCATGATATGCATCGATCCTCTTTTGGTAATGCACTTAATTTCTAACACTGCTATAGTTTATTTATTCCAAGAGTTTAGACACAGTAACATACAATAAAAATATAGTATGATTTAAATCAACATAATTCATGATAACAATAAAACTTGGAAATTTGGGGAAACCACACATTGAAGAACCTATTCCTCCCAACCTTATACTAGATTATTTGTCAACTCTATCACCCCCAAGATGAGTTCAAAACCCAAGGGACTTCCTATGTGGTGACTTGCGAAATTACGAGCTGCCGTGTTGTGAGTAATCGTTGTGAAATTTTTCTGTCTCAAGTAGGTTTTCCCATAGCCTTATCAAGTTATAAAATTCGTCTCTCTTGGAAAAATGGTGTCCCATTCCCTTGTAATGACTTGTTTTATTTTTCCTAGGACTTGTGACACTTCTATTGAGCCTCCTGCTGACTGACCACCTGTCAGATTCAACTTTACACATGTTCACAGATTCTCCTATAAATCTGGAATGTGTTTTTTTTAAGTTAAGTTAAATCCACAACTTGTCTCAGTCTACTGCCACCTAGCCAACCCCTTTGGATTCCTAACTCCCTCTTTAACAATTGCTTCAATGTGTGCCCCTTTTGCACATGTGTTTATTTTCATAAAAATAATAATAAATAGATTTTACAATTCGATTTTGGTCAATCCACCAAATTTTCTTTTTGGAAAACAATTAAAATTCTAAATTAAAAACAACAATAGAAATAACAATTAAAAATCTAAGCAGTAAGATTCTAAGGCTCTAATCCTTCCCCAATGATGGTAAGATCCCCCAACTAGACACTTATCTTCATGAAGCTTGAAGAGCTCCACTTGTATACTCTTCCCCTCTCTTGGAATCTTAGATTAAGATATATCAATATTTGGGCTTTAGGGAATATTAAAATAATATCTCCCTAACTTAATCCCCCTTTTCAGCTAGTGGATTTCTTAGTCCCCCCATACTCTTTCATCTGATTGGTCTACAAAAATGATGTGTTTTATTAATAATATTCCTAACACGGATTACAATATATTGAAATCATATAGCCACTTTGACAACCAAACATATACAAAATGACACTTAGGCCCAAAATATCTCTGCTCGCTAGCCTATGTGTACAATTACATCTTGGGGTTCAACCTATGGGTATCACATTACCATGCCCTTTATTTATGCATTGTCCTCAGTGTATTATATACAAATGTACAGTACAAAATTCTAAAGTATTCAAAAATATGTGGGTACTCTCTTTGCATGCCATCTTCATATTCCCACGTTGCATATTCAAGACTGTAACATGTCCATTAGACCTTTACGAGATCGATCACTTGATTATGGAGTTGCTTGAACCTCTAATCCAATATGAACATAGGATATACTCGAAAGTCTACTTATTTCCCCACCTTAATTACATTCCAATCAATTACATGATTATTATCAGCAACATAGTTTTTAAGAAAATACACATGGAACACATTATGAATGCACATCGATGTAGGTAATGCAAGTATGTATGCAACAAGACCAATCCTCTCCAGGATTTCAAAGGGTCTATAGTATCTAGATGCAATCTTTGAACATCTCCCCAATTTCAAAGAGCTTCCCTTGACCTTCACTTTTAGAAATACATTGTTGCCCACTTTAAACTCTTTTTGAGTTATGTTCTTATTTTCATAGCTCATCTTCCTTTCTTGGGAAGTCTTTAAACTATGTTTTTTCTTCACTGTTTAATCTTCCATTTCTTTAAGAAATTCTAGCCCAACCATTTCTCTTTTGTCTTCACCATTTAATCTTCCATTTCTTTGATAAATTCTAGCCCGACCATTTCTCTGTCTATTGGATTGTCTCAACTTATCGGGGTATTTCACTTTCTACTATATAGTTCCTCAAATGGGTTCATCTTCAAAGATGCTTGATACCCATTATTATATCCAAACTCAACTAAATGTAAATAGTCTTCCCATTTTGATGGTTTATCCAATACATACATCATCATCATGTCTTCAATCACTTGATTTATCCTCTCAGTTTTGCCATCAAAATCTAGAATATATGACTTTATAAAGTTAAGATTTGTCCCAAATCCTTTGAATAATCCCTTCCAAAAATTTGATGTAAATTTGGGATCTATGTCAGACACAATTGTCTTAGGAACACCATGTATCCTGGAAATATATCTCATATAAATATTGTTGATGTTAGCTTCCTTGTCAATTAACTTCATTAGAATAAAATAAGTAGCTTTAGAAATTTTATCCACCACTACCATGAGTAATCTTTGTGAATTTTTTTTGTGTCAAGTTGGTTTTCTCATAGATTTTCTGAAGCTATAAAATTTGTCTCTCTTGGAAAAATGGTGTTCCATTCCCTTGTAATGACTTGTTTTATTTTTCCTAGGACTTGTGAAACTTGTATTGAGCTTCCTGTTCATTGACCACCTATCAAATTCAACTTTACACATGTTCACAATCTCTCCTGTAATTTGGAATGTGTTTTTTTTTAAGTTAAGTTAACTCCAAAACATTTCTCAGTCTACTGTGACCTAGCTAGCCGCTTTGGATTCCTAACTCCCTCTTTAACAATTGCTTCAATGTGTGCCCATTTTTCACATGTGTTTATTTTCATAAAAATAATAATAATTAGGTTTTACAATTAGATTTTGGTCAATCCACCAAATTTTCTTTTTGGAAAATAATTAAAAACAACAATAGAAATAACAATTAAAAATCCAAGCAAGAAGACTCTAAGTCTCTTATCCTTCCCCAACGATGGTAATATCCCCCAACTAGACACTTATCTTCATGAAGCTTCCTGAGCTCCACTTGTATACTCTTCCCTTCTCTTGGAATACTAGAATAAGATATCTCAATATTTGGGCTTTAGGGAATATTAAAATAATATCTCCCTAACTTAATCGCCCTTTCCCTCTCGTGGAGTTCTTAGTCACCCCATACTCTTTCGTATGATTGGTTTACAACAATGATGCATTTTATCACTAATATTCCTGACACAGATTACAATATATTGAAATCATATAACCACTCTGAAATTGAAACATATACAAAATGACACTTAGGAAGAAAATATCTTTGCTCACTAGCCTATGTGTACAATTACATCGTGGGGTTTAACCTAGGGGATTCCCCTGTCCTCTATTTATGCATTGTCCTTAGTGTATTATATACTCATGTACAATAAAAAATTCTAAAGCATTCAAAAATATGCAGGTACTCTCTTTGCACGACATCATCATATTCCCACGTTGCATCTTCAATACTATAGCATTTCCATTGGAAATTTACATGCTTGATCACTCGATTATGGAGTTGTTTGAACTTCTAATCCAATATGAACATACATGATGTACTCAAAATTCTCCTTATTTCCCCACCTTAATCACATTCCAATCAATTATATGATTAGTATCAGGAACACATTTTTTAATAAAATACACATGGAACACATTATGAATTCACATCGATGTAGGTAACACAAGCATGTACGCAACAAGACCAATCCTCTCTAGGATTTCAAACGGTCCATAGTATCTTGATGCAAGCTTTGAACATCTCCCCAATTTCAAAGAGATTCTTTTGGCCTTCACTTTCAAAAATACATTGTCACCCACTTTAAACTCTTTTTGAGTTATGTTCTTATTTTCATAACTCATCTTCTTGTCTTGGAAAGTATTTAAATTATGTTTTTTTCTTGACTGTTTAATCTTCCATTTCTTTTAGAAATTCTAGCCCAAACATTTCACTTTTTTCCTCACCATTTAATCTTCCATTTCTTTGAGAATTTCTAGCCCAACCATTTCTTTGTCTATTGGGTTCTTTCTACTATATATTGCCTCAAATGGGTTCATCTTCAAAGATGCTTGATACCCATTATTATATGCAAACTCAACTAAATGTTCTTCAAAGATGCTTGATACCCATTATTATATGCAAACTCAACTAAATGTAAATAGTCTTCCCATTTTGATGGTTTATCCAATACATACATCGTCATCATGTATTCAATCACTTGATTTACCCTCTCTGTTTTCCCATCAAAATATAGAATATATGATTTTCTAAAGTTAAGATTTGTCCCAAATCCTTTCAATAATCCATTTCAAAAATTTGATGTAAATTTGGGATCTATGTCGGAAACAATTGTCTTAGGAATACCATGTATCATGGAAATTTCTCTCATATAAATATTGTTTATGTTAGCTTCCCTGTCAATTAACTTGATGCAGCCCCCCTCCCCTCTTGGAGTTCTTTTGACCTCCCTGTCTAGGATCGTTCTAATCATTGAGTCAGATCGACTCCTTGGGATCCTGATCAAACCCAGATCAATTATTCATAGGTCCCTTTCCCTCTTGTGTGCAGATCCCAACAGACCTACGAGATTATTTCCACGTGCTCCCAAAACACTAGTTTCAAACATAAGCCCATTTGGCATTATCACCTCCTTCATACGACCCTGGGTCATGTCCTTGTGCTAATGCATGATTGCGGGTGCAGGCAAGAGTGGTTTCAAACCAACCCTCTTTTCACCCCGCAATCCTCCTCG
>CBVK0103037971.1:0-16310 GCA_900067695.1 Picea abies | reverse complement strand
TATTTATAGTCTTCCTGGCCACTAGACTGGGCCGACTTCTTCTCTGGACATGTGTCTTTTCTTTATTACTTTATTTTTCTGGGCCGACTTCTCTTCTAGGGTATTTCAATATCTGTTCAAAGGATCTCTTGCATCTGGAATCTTCTCCCCATCTAAGAAAGGTCATCTAGGAGGGAAAGATCCTCCCGCAGCTTATAAAACATCAACAAAGCTGGTGTGGTGGACGCTGCTATGTTGTTGTCGATGAATGGTGATGCGATGGAGAGGAAGGGCTTTGTCTGGTCATCTGCCTCTCGACACTCCATGTCTTCAACCTGCGGGCCTCAAGACATCATCTCCTTAGTTACCCCTAGCTCGGGGGGGTAACATGCCTCTCCATATAATATGTCTTCAAGTCAAAAGAGGGCTCCATGTGATAAGTAAAGACTATGATTCAATCAATAAGCTCCTCTCCATCTTAAAAGAAAACGAGTCTATGGATGATGTCACTGTATGTGTGCCATACAACACCCTTGATCACATAATTCATGAGCAATATTAACCACATGTCCAACCCATGTTATATGTATGCCATGCGAAACAAGCTATTGTATGAAGTAAGAAGGGGGTGTCCCCATTAGAATGCGTTAAAATACGATTATTTGTTAGCATATGTGCCAATCATGACATCATCCCCACATAAATGCCATTACATGAGTTAAAGGTATAGATAAGCTCATGTATGAATGGAATAAGAAAAGGGGGTGACCCCATCATTAAAATAACATAATCGACCTCCAAAAGGATTAATGGATGATTAGAGGGGATGGCCCCATTGGAAAATAAAATAATAATAAATTGCCTCCACATATGTACAAATGAGGGTATACTCCATAAAGGTTTTGCACCATGAAAATAGAAGTGGTATCTCCTAGTACACCCCTCCATAAGCCAAAGTCATATGTACGAGTGTTAGGATGAACAACATAATCATGAATCACCCACCAAAGATATATCATAACACCAAAGAGCATCTCACAACTATCCATCAAAGCCTCAAGTGCAACCATAAACTCATAACCCCAAATGTCCATCAACCAAAGATATGCAACCATGAAGAAAGAACCAAGCCATGACAATCCATCACAAAGGAGCAATGGATTTCCTCTAATCCAAAACACCAAATCAAGCAAGCAAAATATTATCTCCGAGCCAAAAGAGAAGGTGTATACCTCGAGTCCATCAACAACCCTATATGTTATCCTGAAAATCCTACCATGTGATGAAAATCACAAAAATTACCTTCATGCCATATAAAGGGTAACGGTTTGGAAGGAGAGCTAATACAATGGCCTGCAGGTGCTTCCAACCAGCCAAAAAAACCTCCAGATCTGCAGAAAATAAATCTAAAATAAATCAGCAAGAAAGCACTGATGCCGGGTGTTCAAAACTCTGCAATTGTTTTCTAAATAAGCACATACAATGGGGCCAAAACAACCCTAAATGGGGCACCCTTCTCTAACAAACAGTATCACAAAAAATCAGCCCCAAAACTCCATAGGTTAGCCACAATCTTCTGTTGTAAATTCTGATCATGGAAAGAACAACTAAGAGGAAACCATAAAATCTGCAATAAATAGAGAAGATAACAGCCCGAGGGCAGCACACTTCTTAGAGAGGGAAAATGCCCTAGTATAAGTGCATTGGAGAGATAAATCAACCCAAGATTAATAGAAACACCAAACTTGAAGAGAGAATGGCTGAACAAAGAATAGGTGGTTCAAACTTGCTTTGATACCATGTTGAGATTGTTGTCCACCAAGTTGCACTAGGATGGACTTGCAGTTGAGCCACCAAAGATTGAACATTCATATGTTCAAAATCAGAGTTCAGAAGTCCAGCTGGTCAATATGACCACTTTTTCGCATTTCCATCCCCCCATGGGGCATTGTAATAAAATGTATCTAACATGATGAACTTGTAAAAGACTTAGCCTCCTAAGACTAAATCATGAGTGCGCATCTCTATAATGTTATTTTTACTTATTAATTATTTCTCGCTTGAATGAATTTTCTAAGCGAGTTATAATTTTTGAGTTTTTTTACTCAATTCCTCAAAAGCTGGAGTGTGTACTGATGGTAAGGCCTTAGCTTGGAAAATCTAAGTCTAGTGTCTAAATGTTTATATTACCATGCTAGTCATTAGTATTGAGTCAAATGGAGATTGCGCTAAGTCCCCCCTAGGATTTTTTAATGTTTTCAGTTAATAAAAAATTTCCCGTAAAACAAGATATTTTAATTGTGATTTAGTGATAAGTTAAAAAAGTGGTACTAGGAGGCATCATATGCCTTGGGGGTATTTGTTTTTGAACTTAGAATACCCACTCTACCTACGTACCCACTTTGTGAGTGAAATTAGTGATTTTTAATCACTTAAATCAATTTTACTCACAAGTGGTCAATAAAAGACCTAAAAAATCAGAAAAATTAGCATCCCTATTGTCAAGGTAACTTGTCGGTAACATGTTTTTCCCTTGCCCATTGACCAAGGAGTATAGATGAGTTATTTTAGGGAGAAGGGTGATTCACTTAGTAGAGGTGGCGAGCTATGTGTGAGGAGGATCTTCACACATGTGAGTCGTACCTCTCTTGAGGCAAGTGGTGCGAACCTCCTCTCACACGTGGCAATGGTTGAGGGTTGGTTGAGAGAGGTGGCTCCCTTGAGCAAGGTTTCACCTCCTTCCTTCTTTTGCAAGTGCAAATGAAACTTCACACTTGGTTCACTCTCTCTTCACATGTGGTGCGCCCTTCCTCTACACTTGGTGTGCCCTCCTCTCTTGGTTTCTCTTCCCATTTGCTATATATACAAGCATTCACCCATTGCATAAGCTAGTTGGAGCTTGGGAAATTGCTTGTTGTTGTATTGTAATCTATCATTCTCATTGGAATAAAAAGGCTTTGGAGGCTACTACATGGTGTAAAGCATTGTTATGTGGATCTTGTATGTTCAAATTTGTATGAGGTATACTCTTTCTTATTGAATTTTTGCATTTGAATTGTTAAAATTTGGCTTTGGAAGGGGAGCTATCTCCCAATAGGATAGGAATTGAAAAGCTTGTTTGCTTGATAATAGCTATCTCCCAATAGGATAGGAATTGAAAAGCTTGTTTGCTTGATAATCCTATTGTTCATGTATGTTAGATAGTTTTGAATTGCATATGTATTTAGCTTTATATTCATGCTTTCATGCTCCTATATTATGTGGCACAAAGATATTTAACTACCTTTTGCAAGAAGTCTTTAAGTTTTGTAGGATATCTTACTTGAAGGATAGGTTGAGCAAGTTAGCATCCTCCTTTCTTCAAGATTGTGGTGAACAACATAGTCCCTCAGTTTTCCACCAAAGAGGAAACCCCATTGCCCAAAGCTATCCAAGGGATCAAGCACTTTCTATTTCCCTCTCTCTCTCAAAAATTCATAATATTCTTTTGGTTACTTTATAATACATTTTAGATCTATCTTCTTGCAAGTTTCATTTATAAGTAGATCTGATTTGTAGAAAAATATGTTTAGATCTTAGCTTAGTTTTAAAATTTTCATTTATAAAAGCAAGATCTAGCATAGTAAAGTCTCTTTTTGCAAGTTATATTTTTAGTAAAATCTAAAGGCTTGAAAGGAGATCTTTTATATTGAACTTTATTTTCTATTTGACAATTACAAGTGCTTCTAATTTGCTGCTCTAAAACAACAGTCAAAGATCCTAAGGAAACAAGCTTTCTAGCTTGTTTTCCTTAGTTCAATTTGCTAGTTTTTCATAGATTTAGCTTAGAAATTTTTCTGGGTTTTTCTACTAACGTTCAAAGACACTCTTAAAGTGTTTTTGGGCATCTTTTTCCTTCGTTTGCTTGCTGTTTTGTGCAGGTTTGCGAACAAGAGGAAACTTTGCCCAATTTTTGTGGGATTGGAGCTTCCGAGACCTCGAGAAGTACCTCATACTTCAATAAACCATTTGAAAACTTGTAAAACATGCCGATCCATATTTATAAGGATCACAAGCCTCCCAAAAAGATATCATTGTAACCGAAGCAATAAAAGAGTGGGCTACCCAACGCCCAGTTTTCTTTTTCTTCAGGGGGATTTCTGCCTTGTGGTGTGCTTGTTCAATTTGACTCAAATTTTTCAATTTTGCAACTCTCACCTAAAGGAAAGATAAAATTTATCACAAGCACTGCAAAACTTAGTTTAGATTTCAATTTCATAGTTAGTGTAGTTAGTTTCAATTTCTAGATTAATTTAGTTAGAAATATTTTGCTAGATTAGATTTCCTTTTTTTGCAATTTACTTTTTGCATTTTAATTTGGCAAATAAACCATCCCTTCGGCTCCCTGATGTATGCTCTTAACCCTTGCGAGCCTAGCTCGATCAGGGGAACTCATCAGAACCGGGGCTGGTCAGTGTAGAGTAGTTTAATTAGGGAAACCTTTAAGTTTGCTATTGCTTTGATTGGAAATCGCGTAGAGATTGTGTGTGAAGTCAGACGAGAACTTTAAGATCTAGGTTCTCCCCGTGTTGGACATCCGACATCCGACATCTCTATTGAACTTGTTGGTGAAGTCATTTGCGCTTTGGCAAGTTCTCAACAAATTCCAATTTGAGGGATAGCCTCTTAGAGGCCACATCTAGATTATATTTCCTTTCTGCAACACTTAGCACACATTGCACATAAGGTGGCTTGCAAAGCACAAGAGTCACTTTCACAATAAACATTAATCAACTCTAATCGAAAATTTTACAAGGACATTTCACACGACAATCTTCATTTGGTGGCATTACATATATCTCAATATTTGGCACTGGTCTCATTATTTTTATTTTCAAAGCCATTTATTTCAAGCTGTTACAAAGTCAAGCATTTCCATTTTATCTTGAAGTATCTCATTTGCTTATTGTTAGTTACTTGCAAGTATCGTTATTTATTTCATTATCTTTTATGCAAGTATCTCTTTGGTTTTGAATATCTTTTCATAAGCAATAATAGTGAATGAATGATACATGCTGCTAGTGTAGATTGATATATTGTGTATTGTTCTTTGCAATAAACTCCTAGATTCATTTTCTTGTACTTAGACTAGTTCAAGCCATATATTATTTTCTTTAGGGACTACCCCCCTTGGCTTCGCTAGGAGTTGGCCTAGAAGGAGGAGTCGAGGATCATGTGACAACATCTTGACTCGAGAATTTCCCCCAAGGACACACCTAGTGGATTGAAGGTTTCTTCCATGCTACCCAAGGTGTGTATAAAGGCGGCAACAAAGATCACAAGAGATAATGATTGAATGGAACCAACCAGAGAAACACAAGATGTAGGTGCCCATAGGCTAAAGATTCAATTACTAATCATTAACACAAATGAGGCATGATTTGTGTATTTATATGTAATTCATGAGGTGGGGTGCCTTCCCCCATGAGATGGTTTTATGGGCCTACATAAATGACTAGATCAACCATAACCACCTAGAATATAATAAAATAGTGTTGACTCGGTTGGTTGTTGAGATTGCACAAAATCATTTCAAGAAGGGGCAAATGCTTAAATGCCAACCACAAGTAAAAGAGTAGGAATACACCATTTTTTGTTGTTGTTGCATGTATTGCATATATTTATCCCTAAGAGAAAGATGGAATTTGAAGAATTTAACAGGTGCTACCAAATGAACTAAAAGAACATGCCTTATTGTTTCTTCGGCCGAGTTTGTGGGCATCTTTAAATGTTCAAGAAGGCAACAAACAATATAATAATAATAATAATAATAATCTAATTTTAAGGTCATGGCCTAGCCAGACCCCAAAGTGATGTATGAGACCCCTTTGTTTGTGGGACAAGGGAACCCCTCCACGAAAGGATTTGATTGCTTAAATCTATAGAGGTGTACATACCCTACTTGAGACCGCCTTGTTTATGGGACAAGAGACCCCCTCCACGCAATGATTTGATTGCTTAAATCTATAGAGGTGTACATATCCTACCCCCTTTTGTATTCGAACTTGTGACCTCCTAGGAGGAAACACATGTTCGTAAGCAGGTTTCACATTTCCTTAGTGCCGGAAGGACCATTGTAATACCCTAGTTTTGATTTTTAGACCAATAATGTAATTATATATTGATGATTGGCTAAAATCCGAACAATTGTAATATTTAACTAGAAATTGAATGTTAATATAAATACATTACAGGCTGCAGAAGAGGAAGAACAGGATTGGGGGACTATGATTCCACAAGTGGGGAAATGCAGGGGGCTTATAAGAGGTTTAAGGGGCTAAGGGGGAAGGCCCTGGCTAATGATATAACCTAAGCCTTAGAACCTTTGATTATTAACCTTTATTCTTATTATTCCATGTTCTATTTTATCCTAAGCTTTATGATTAATTAAGTGAAGGAGGTACGTGGGATTTGGAGATAAAAAGGTGAATCTTGGGCTTCTCATGAAACACATGGGGAGTGCATGACATGCAAATATAATTTTCAAAATTTGTACACGCAAGGGGGAATTCAAACTGTCATTCAATTGGAAAAATTGGGAGAGTCCTCTCTGAGCGAGCTGCCAATGGCTTGCTGTAATTGAATTATGACGAGTTACAACAACGGATTATGAAGGATTTATAACTGTGTAAGAGTAATTTCTCTTATTGAGAGGAATTGAACTACAACTGAGAATCCCCAAACTCATAGAAATGAGATTTCCTGGTCACCTTGCGCTGGAGCCCTAGAGGGAAGTGGGATAGCCTGAGGGATCACTTAGTAGAGAAGGGGATCCCATTCCTTGGGTTGTGCAGGCTGATGGGGAAAAAGGGCTGTTGATTGGGACTGCTGTAGGTGGAAAGTTGATTTTGAACTTGGAGATTGGGCCATGTGAAGAGAGTTAGAGCCAACCATAGATAAATTCTTTCTTGTGGACTCATAGCTTCAACTTGGGGGTGGCCTCTGTTGCAGAGAGATTAAGTGCAACAGAGGTGGGATAGCCTGAGGGATCACTTAGTAGAGAAGGGGATCCCATTCCTTGGGTTGTGCAGGCTGATGGGGAAAAAGGGCTGTTGATTGGGACTGCTGTAGGTGGAAAGTTGATTTTGAACTTGGAGATTGGGCCATGTGAAGAGAGTTAGAGCCAACCATAGATAAATTCTTTCTTGTGGACTCATAGCTTCAACTTGGGGGTGGCCTCTGTTGCAGAGAGATTAAGTGCAACAGAGAGCCTATGGTTGAGTGGAACATCCTTCTTATGCAACCAATTGGTGGATAATTTCCAGAAAGTCAAGTGGACTTGATTTACCTGTGTAATTGCTGAATTATTATGGTTTATGCGATGAATTGAATTAGTTTCTTTTTTTTTCCTGGGAATACAACACGGGAAACCCTCGAATACTTCCCCACATTTCGTGGATGGTAAACAGGGTAAACCGTTTGGCCTGATTACGGGCCTAACCCGGTGGGGACATCAAGTGAGGCCCTAAATAGGCTCCTGGGCAGGGATTCGACCCCCGAATCTCATTCAAGCAAACAATGGCACTCATCCACTTGAGCTAACCCTCCGGGCTTAAATTGAATTAGTTTCTAGTTTGTTCAGTCCTATTTTAATGTTTAAATCTGCATCTATAAATTATGGTGTCATTGTCCACTGAATGGTCTCATTATGTTTTCACAAGCCTGCTTTATAGTGCCTGCATCTGTTAATTAACTATTAGCAGGACAGTGAGGAAAGGCATTAGAACAAGTAAATTAGAGATATCGTATCAGAGAAACAAATTAGAGTGAAATTTGGTGGTTGCAAGAAGTACCCCATATCCTCAACAGAGCATAGAGGGTATTGGGTATGTTACAACCATGATCATGACTGTGGAGGACCCTGATTAACCTTGAAGACAATATATGGATAAAGATATAGGAATTGATACAAATACACCATTTAAAAAAAATTTGGATGAGATACATATTCAAATATATGTGCAAAATGAATCTTCTAAAGAATGATTCAAATTTCCAATCAGATTTGATGGATATGATATGATATGATTAGATGGAGTGTTGGTAAAGGTAACATGGGTGGAGTTTAACCTTGAAGACAAGATATGAATAAAGATACAGGAATGATACAAATACACCATTTTTAGAAAAATTTGGATATGTTTGGATATGACATGTATACAGATATATGTGCAAAATGAATCTTCTAATGAATGATTCAAATTTCAAATCATAATACATGGAGAAGTAGAATTAGTTGTCAAAATACTCCTGCATAACCTGAAAACACTGTTTTTCATCTACGGGCCTTTTGCAACAGCCCATAGCTCTGAATATTGTTACTTGTAAAATGCCTACTGAAACAGTGGTCTGATAAACAGACAATCTACCTTGAATATTATCTAACTCTTGCTGCATCAAGCGCTTTTTGGATGGCAACAAGAAAACATAGTTTGATAGGTTTCATCAAACACTATGCTTTTAGTTAACATGGATCTGCATGATAAAAATTATTTACCGAGGGTTCTTGAGTTGATGGGTAGTTGAATGGCATGGATCAAGCCTACTGAAATAATTTGATGCCAATGTCCATTTATTCAGTTGTGTATTGGTTGAATTGCCATGAATGTTGTTGACCTGTTTAACATTTCCATTTTTTTTATTTTTTATTTTTTCAGGTTACAGCATGTGTATTTGTCTTGGTTTTTGCAGAATGGATGATGTACAGTTTTATAGGGATTCATGGCATATTCCTTCCAGATATGAATCTGTGATGGATCCCATACAGATACAGATCTGGAACCATATGGACAAATCTATCTATGTGGGGACATATCATTTAGCACAGCTCATAGGGTCAGTGGATCTATGGCAAGACATGTTTTATCATCACTACAACTACAATACTTGAAATATGTGTGCAATGTCAACAAAATGCTTATATTGAATGAGTGGTAGCATTCGCTAACGATTGTTTGAGTATGCAAAATTACTAAGCAATAGAAAGACCTCAACAGAAATGGATATCATTGATAACAAAGAAAGCAAGCTTATGTTTGAGAAAGAATCCTCTCAAATAGCAATGAGAGTTCAACCGAAATATTCCAATGCACAATCATGGTTACAATGTACATCAAGGAGTATGATGGTATATTTACTGCAAACATGCCCTTTGCCATGTATATTTCCCAAGGGAAAGAACCTTGTTGCCAATACCCACATAACCAAGGTTAACGATAAGCATGCCTTGTCACAGCAATCACGGAACTAGAGTAACCACATACACCTCGAAGCATTTTATGCACTTGTTAAACTCAAAAGGACTTCGATGATGATTGTTCTCTCAAACTGGGGATTAACCCTATCGTGACTCTAATGGTTGTCACTTTACAAACTTGGAATAAGCATTCAGACGTTTACTCTCAAATTAATGCTGTGATTGTTTTAGAGCCTATATGCAACCTAATTTGGGTTAGCAATATCATTCTTCACTCTCAAAAGTTTGGGTAGATCAACAAAAGTTGCTTTTGGTTTATAGTGCGAAGATGTTATGAGCACCTATGCAATCCAATTCATGATCCATGGACAAAGAACCTTGGTCTGTTGTTAAGAGTTGACATGGGCATGACTTGCTGCTTCTAGTAAATAACTAGGTTACCAGGATGTGGATGTGCCATCCGACATGGTTATGTATCTGCTACGGTTATGGCAATTTTCAGGAAATCACGAGACAATATGACTGAGATATGACAAATACAAAGATAGAAAAAGATATAAGTATGCAAGAAAAACTTTAAAGCATAAAAAGATTGAAAATAACATTCATCATTTCATAAGTTAACTGTCCATAGCCTAGTTTTTTCATTACCATTACAATGCCCTAGATACCAAATGATTGTCCATCACTCTTTGAAATTGCAAAAGTATTTAAATGATAACTACAATGTGGAAGATGAGTTATAGTCATATATGCCCTATCTCTAAGATAGGTTTTTTTGTATGGTATCGAGATTGAAGGATATCTATAAATGGCTTTGGAACTGCTCGACTTGAAATGCATTTTTCAAATATCAGGTGGTTAGTTATCCTGCTAGTAAATCTGGACATATATCCCCAATGATAGAATATCAGGATTTAGAAATGATCTAATCTTATTTGTCTGGGCTTTTAGTGTTTATATGTCATTCTTGCGTTTTTTTTCCAGGTAACAATGCCCGGGCACTTCCCCTCATTTTGAGGATGGTACCCACGGTCAACCCTAGATTCTTCAGGGCACAAGGCCTTACAACAATATGCTCATTAGGAGCTCAACATGTCACTTACGGGAATAGAACCTGGGTGGGGAGGATAACACTCCGTCCCACAACCACTCGGGCTAGACCCAATTGACGATATCATTCTTGCATGTTAAGTTGTTAACATAGTAGGTGTTCAATTTATCAAAAACAATTTGATCTCAATACAAGTTGTATTCTGCCTCATTGCTTGCATGTACCTTCATTTGTTTTATTCAAGAGTGATCTGTGCATATCTGAATTCTTTTTCTTTGTGTAAATTGAATTTTAATCTACATGATGGAAATAGAATATTATCCATTTTACTGTTTAGTGTTCAAAATTATTGTCAGTTTATTTTCCCTTTCCCTTTGGATTAATTCAGCACTGAATGCTTGAAGAATGATCTGTATTCTTGTAAAAATGTTACAGAACTTTTTGGCATTATGTGCCAGTGGCTACTATGATGGTACAATATTTCATCGGAACATTAAAGGTTTTATGATTCAAGGTGGAGATCCAACGGGTACAGGAAGAGGAGGGACCAGCATATGGGGGAGAAAATTCAATGATGAGATAAGGGATTCCTTGAAGGTATCTTGTGTCATTTGTATGAAAGTCTACTACCCTTTAATGTAAAAATATTGTCGTATGCATGATGCATCTACTGAAATTCTGTTTATGTTTCAGAAGAATAATTGATATATGTTGTGAATTATGCAGCACAATGCAAGAGGGATACTTTCTATGGCCAACAGTGGACCTAATACAAATGGTAGTCAATTTTTCATTACTTATGCTAAACAACCACATCTGAATGGTCTGTATACCATCTTTGGAAGGGTTATCCATGGCTTTGAAGTTTTGGACCTGATGGAAAAGGTGATCCATCTTCTAGATCAATTACCACCTTGTAAAATGAACTTTGAGAGCACATTCTTTTTTTCAAAACTATTGTAGGGAATATATCAAAATAGATGAATGACTAGGGCATTCTTTATATGATTTTATCCAGCTTGTATGCTAAATCAAGAACTGTGACTATCAATATTTTTGCAGACTCCAACAGGACCAGGGGATCGTCCACTTGCAGAAATTAGAGTAAATCGTGTAACTATACATGCAAATCCACTTTCTGGATAAATTCATGTTTGTCTATATGTGGTCAGAAGTGTTAATTGTCATGTTTGAGTCAATGCTGACATATCGTGTAACGATACATGCAAATCCACTTTCTGGATAAATTCATGTTTGTCTATATGTAGTCAGAAGTGTTAATTGTCATGTTTGAGTTGATGCTGACATCTGTCGTACTTTATGTAGAAGTCCATGTCACAAGGAGGGGGAGAACTTGTATGGTTTCTGTTTGTTCAATTTGTTAGTCAAAGTTCAAATGAGAAAATAGAATAGTAACATGAAATTGTAGGTTGTCAATTGTGATGCAAGATGTTTCTTGTTGTACTAATGTGGAAAAAGGGCTTTCTCAAGCATGTTGCAGACAATATGTGAACGTGAAGTAATTGTTTCCCTCCAAGATTAGATGAGAGTATTTTTTCTGAAAACAGTTTGACCCAGCTTTTCACTAAAATGATCCCAGATTCACACGAAGAAAGATTCTAAAGTCACATTTGTTTTAAGTAAAGAGCCATGGATCTGCTTCACCTAGATGTAGCTACTAGCAAGCTCCTATTCTGACTTTTCCAAAATGTCAGACCATCATTAGAAAAATAACAAGTGAATAGCAAATAGCTCAGCAGTCCCTTTGACCTACTTTTGATCACTCTTTGGACATTAATAAAATAAAATAATCTTATCTTATCAGCAAAATGATCTCAAATCTTTCCCTCTTGATAATAGAAAAACGATCTGTTCTGCATGGATGAGAAGTCATATATATTTCAGCAATGTAATTCCTTTCATTTGTAGCAATGGCAAGGCTTTGGATCTTAAAGTTGGTGTTGCGAATTGACTAACCAGATAATTTACATTAATTGGTGATGGATATCATTTTAAATTGTCATCAAAATTTTCTTTTAGATTTTTAGTTAATGCCATCATGAAATTATAAATGGGGACAAGTATAGATTTTGTTTTGTAATCAATTATACTAGTTAAAAAAAATTGTAACATGTAACAAAGCAGTTCTGCTAAAACAATGCCTCTTGTGTTGTGCTCTTTTAGAGATTTTAAACATCCTTAGAGTATGAAAACATTCCCTCTAAATGTAGCTCTTGTCATGTCAAATATGGTCATTTTTTGAGGGTGTGTCCCAAGAAACCATTTGATGAAGTTGCAGATCACTTCACTGAAGTTGAGGGCAAAAAGAAACCATTGAATAAACTTTAAGATTGGAGATTGGGATAAAGAGGAACAATCTAAAAATTAGAGAAACCCAATATAAGATAAGATAGTTTTATTAAATTCCAACAAATGACCACAAGAGTAGGTCAATTTGACTAAAAAGTACATCCAGTGTGAATACTATGTGTGAGCATGAAAGAAATTCCTAGGTAATGCTGAAAGCAAGTTAAAGAAAGCGAAAAAAAGTGCAGCCTAGATAAGTGTCTAGCTAAGCGAATCACTAGGTCTAAGCAAAAGATAGATAACAATGTCACAAGTGCAGTGATACAATGGGAGAGTCCGAGACTGGAGATTTGGATATCTCACTGCTGCGCAAGAGCTTATGAAAGTTCTAAACCTATGGCTTTTGCAGATTGAGACTATAATTCGGGAGGTTTAGATGGCTAGAATGTTGAACAGGAATAAGGTTTCGCATTTCCTATTGTTGAAAGGACCATGATCATGACTGTGGAGAATCCTGAAAAGTCCTTATATCAAATGGAAGAAAGCTAGGAAGAAGATATTGTGGATATATATGTCTGGACTCTATAGCTTGAAAGAGTGTTACTTCATAAACAAGCACTCTATTGCCCACTAAAGTGAGTGAAGAAGAATAAACTATTATAGGAGAAAGGGACAAGATTCAAGGAAAACAATTGAGTCTAGAAGTGTATAAAATGAGGCCAAAGTGATAGAATCATGAAGCACATTTTGTGGAATGTGAGGGTTGGTCTCAACTTAGAAGAAACAATCCATGGAAGGAAAATGGAGATGCAGAAGCCCAATATTGTGCTTGTTCAAGGTAATAAGTTGTATGACCATTGCATTCTATTTTTTTGGCCAAGAAAGAACTTGTCAACATTTATGGCCCCACCAATCATGTTTTGAAAACAAAGTCCTAGAAGTCTCTTAACTTTGAAATTTAGGGAAAAGGTAAGATTATTTTGGGAGCTAAATACATTACTATCCCTAGCCTTTGTGATAAAAACATAGGTGATGTTAGATTTATTGGCATGTACTTGTCTTTTAGCTTTAGTAAAAACAATGCTCCTATGGACATCGAGTTTGAGCCCAAAGAAGGATGGTTCACTTGGAATAACAAAAGGTTGGGTTTTCTTTTATTGTTAAGAGATTAGATGTTTTCTCACAATGGAGGATTTGGAGGTAAATAATCTCATTATGGAATTTGAAATTTTCACAAGCTTGGTCTTTGATCACTGCCTTATTGGTATTAATTTCTCAGTGCAAAAAAGGAAGGAAAAATGTTTATTCTAAATTTAATTTGAAGTGGTTTTGGTACACAAGTCTTTTAAATTTTTTTGGTTGGTGTTATAAAAATGAAGGGGAGAGAGATAGAGAGTTTCTTTGAATCTCTAGACACACCAATAATTCAGTTAATCTCATTGGTCTCCATGGTTATGTTTATAGGCACAAGATTTGGTTTGAAGATGAACACATCATCTCTCAAAGACTTAATGACCACAACCACTCGAGAGAAACTCGACCACAAATTCTAAAGTAAGTAGTTGTGAATACAACGACTAAGAATAAAAAGCCATGTTGAGACTAAGACCCTCAGGAGGTATGATCCAAGTGACTAGGATGTATTGCATTTCGTGTTTAGACGATAGGGGGTGACCAATAGTGTTTAGAAAATCCTTGAAAGGGGAAGGCGATTGTTACAGGAGAATCCCCCTGCGGACAAGTGGATTTTCTCTTAGATGCTAGATCCCTAACTCCAAGACAAAAAGTGCTATTATGGACATTGACATTCCTTTATCATAAAGCTAAACTATCAAAGAAGAAGAGGGAAGAATGGTAAATACCTCTTTATCGACGTTTGTCCTTGCTCGCTCCGGGATGATCTTGATCTCCAAGTTCAATTGAAGGTCATGTGATACAATGAGCAATAACAACAATACTTCCTACTCTACTATGATTAGCTTCATAATGAATCTATGAAAGAGAGAAGTTCATATACACAAACTTTAAAGGAAATAGGCCAAGCATGAATTTATATTAATGAGAACAACGTGTTACCTACAGCCATGGATGTAGTGCAACAACTTCCTATAAATCACAGTAAATCACAGTTGGTCTCAAGTGCCACACCAAACAGTCCCACCGACAACTTGCGAAGCCAAATGACCTCACAACTGGCCCGACTGGTAGCCATATACTTAACCTCTGCATAAATCAAAGCCACTGACTTCTGCTTTCGACTGAACTAAGACACCACTGTTGAGCCCAATTTGAAACAACAACCTGAAGTACTTTTTCAGTCACTGACACATCCTGCCCAATATGAATCAGTATAGCCCACCAATCGAACTCCATCCCCTCTTACATAGTCCAGGGCATAATCCATTGTACCGCAAAGATACATGAACGCATGTTTTGCTGCTACCCAATGCACTCTCCTAGGCTCCACCATAAACTGACTAAGAGTGTTGGCAACAAAACAAATATCTGGTCTGGTGTTGACCAAATACATCAACGAACCAATCAACTGACGATACAAAGTGGGATCAACCAACTGTGACTTAGAAGCATTGAGCTTCGTCCAATTGGTAATCATGGGTGTTGACATGGGCCTACAATGCTAGATCCGAAATCTCCTCAGAATGTCAAAAGCATACTTCCCCTGTCCCAAGAAAGATGTGTCCAGGCTCTTGCCAAACCTCCAACCCCCAAAAATAATGCATCAGTCCAATATCTTTCATCTCGAACTCTAAAGCAAGGCTCTCCTTGCAGCTAGTAATGAGTCTCTCAACCCCTGTAATGAAAAGATCATCAACATATAGCAAGAATATGAGAGGATCCTATCCAACCACAATGAAGTACAGGTTGGGATCCGCCTCACTCTACTCGAAGCCCAACTGCTGCAAGTAGGCATCAATCTTAGAATACCAAGCTCTGGGAGCTTGTTTCAAGCCATACAATGCCTTCTTCAGTCTGCACACATGAGATTCTCTCCCATGCACCTCAAAGCCCAATGGCTTCTCAATGTACACCTCCTCCTGTTTGAGACCATTCAAAAATGTGGTCTTCACATCCTTCTGATAGATCTTCCAACCCATCTCTGCTGCAATAGAGATCACTGCCCTGATCGAGGTATATCTAGCAACCGGAGCAAAGGTCTCATCATAATCAACTCCCTCAACCTGTGAGAACCCTCGAGCCACAAAACGAGATTTGTACTTCTCAATGCTGCCATCTGCAACATATTTGAGTTTGTAGAGCCACCTAGAAGTCACCACTGACTTCCCCTCAGGTCTAGGAACAACCTCCCAAACATCATTCTTCATGATGGATGTGGTGAACCAACCTGGTTCACTATGTAAACATCCAATATAAATAGGACAGTACGCAATAATCCATTAAGGATAGTAAATATATTTAATAATAAATGTATAAGAATGAATAAGATATAATGAGATGAGCTATGATGAGGATGAGGGCTTGTATATATACCCACGCAGGGGTGCCCTTTCATAAGAGACATGACCTTTCCTATGTCATGTCTCTTCATAATTAATTATTACGTATTATTTATTTATATTTACATATTATATATATTTATGTTTGTTACATTGCCTTCCCCTTAGAAATGCTTTGTCCTCAAAGCATGTTTATGGAGAGGCTTACTTCTTTGTTCTGGCTTGCAATGTCTTCGCATGACTCTATGTTTTTGGTGTT